>JAEQBH010007568.1:0-210074 GCA_016808115.1 Tetrastigma voinierianum
AAGTCGCCAAAAGCTACGCTCGCAGGCAAAACGCAGACATTTATAGGGTTCCTCGTTGGGGCCCTAATTCGATGCACCTCTGTTTTGGACTTCCATTAACTGGCCCAGTTAGTTGTTGATGTCGCGACATCGGATTTCGTCGTGGACCTTTGTTGTCTTCGCCAGGTCGCAGAGGCTTTGCTTTTCTTGGTCGCGGACGGTCGCCATTATCTCTTGAATGGCGGTCGCTGACAACGAAACATAAAGTCGCGACCTTCGCTACTCACAATTGATGTCGCGCCACTTTAATGATGTCGCGACCTGCTTAGCTTCCTCGTGTCGCGACCGCTTCGTGTCGCCGACCTTAACTCTTTGTATTTGATGTCGCGACTATCAGATGCGCGATGTCGCTGGACCTTCGTGTCTGCGGCAGCGGATGTCACGATTTTTCCGATCGTTGTCGCCGACCCTTCGCCCGTAAATCATGTCGCATAACCGGCCATGTCGCGACCTGGTGCTAGTTCACCGATGTCGCGACCTTCCGACCGTTATTATAATTTCTTTCCTTTAAGCTCTCGCTGTTGCATCGCTTAATGATGTCGCACTTCTTTCACGCAACTCCATGTCGCTACAACTAGGTGCTGTCGCCACTTCTTCTTTTTGCTCACATGTCGATCACGACCGATGTCGCTAATAACCGCTCATGTCTAATGATGTCGCGACAACTTCATGCAGCGGTTGATGTCGCGATCGCCGATCGATGTCGCGATTTCATCGCTCGCGTCTCCATCGATGTCGTGACAACTTCGATGCAAAGGTTGATGTCGCTGACCTTCGATCGGCGTCGCGACTGATCGATGTCGCGACAACTTCGCTGCGTGCGGTTGATGTCACGACCGACCGATGTAGCGTTGATGTCGCGATTTCGGATCGATGTCGCGACATCGCTGTTCAAATAATTGTACATCATATGCCGCGACTCTATTCGTGTCACAATCTTGTCCACGACCGGTTTAATTCTGTTGCGACATCAAGTGATGTCGCGACTTCATGTCTTTTTCTTCATCAATTCATAGTTGCCTGACTTGAGTTTCGCTCGCCAACTGCTTTTGCCTTCAATACTCTTTCAAGGTAACCGAGTTTTGTCGCCACGACCTTGATATGAATTTTCATTGTCGCTGGCGCTTACGCATACCGCCTTTAATCCTTGCGTGCCTCTTCTGCTGCAAACTCCAGCCAAGTTATATCATTAATTACTCATCCACCTTCTGCCCTTTATCGCAAAAATTCCTCTTCTAAATTCCCCACGTATAACAGCTTTGTTAGTTATTCCATATTTCTAAACATAAATCAGTCTTTTTAGATAAAAATCAATCAGAAAAATGGACTGAAAATGGATGACTTTTAAGCTCATCACCTATATTCCTCAGTTGTTGACTATAAAACCCAAGAACTTCCCGATGGAGACCAAAGCTTATTTCGGCTGGGCTTAACTTCATGTTGTAGCTCTAAAACCCGGAACGCTCATTAAATGGGTTATGTGAGCCTGCTTTTACTAATTTTACCAAAGATGTCGCCTATATATACTTCCATAGATGCTCCAATTTTGTTTCAGAATGACTTGTTCACCAACCTTTGGTAGGTTGTTCCCCATTCTTTAGTCCAAGGGCATTACTCAATACCGTAGGCTCCTCGACCAGCGACAAATGAGGTCTTCTCGTCGCTGGGTCCATACCGGGACCGTCATAGCCAGAGAAGGCGTCCATGAAGCTGAGGAGTTCATGACCGACCGTGGCATCTACTATGAGATCAATCTAAGGTAGGGGGAAGCTATCCCTGGGCATGCCCGCTGACGCTAGAAATCACGCAAGTCGCCACTCTCCATTTGCTTTTTTGACGAACAACGCTAACCAACCATTCAGTGGTACTCCACTTTACCGCGCTACTCAGAGGGAGGATCCTAATCAACAAAATTTGTTTCCTATATTTCCTCCCACGCCGTAGTTGCCACCGCAAAGATAGCGGTCTAGAGTCGAACACAGGGATGGGTTTTCTTTATGCAAATGACTAACAGTGAAGGCAAAAATTGGTGAATTAAATTTGGATTTTGGGGTTTTGTGAAAACAGTGGGTGTGGTTGGTTGCAAACTGAAAATAAATAAAATAAAACGTAAAACACTTCCTCAAGCATTGGGCCACCGGGGTTTACATCCTAGGCTAACTGAGAGGTCCCCGGTTTATTGGGAGGATGACATATAGTCATCTCCGAACCGGATCTTTCATTTAACTTTAAAACTAAACCCTAATACTTCTTTGATAGAAAACATTTACTAGCATTCATGGTTCCTATAGTGAAAATCTAACCCCTTAACCTACCTCAGCTCAGAATGGAAACTACGGATATTAGTATCTAAAGCTAAGAATACACTAAACCCCAAGTTTGCCAAGTATTGGCCAAAGAAAGTACATCAAAAAGCTTTAAACCTAGAGTTGAAATTAGGGAACTGGGACGTCAAACCTCGTCAAGGAAAACGTGGAACCACTCAAAGAATTCTTCAGATCCCACTCCCCAAAGAACCTTCCACTTCAGGAGGAAAGGGTTTTAGCCGCTCATCCTCCAAGTTGTCATCCTCGGAGGGTGTTTGACACCCAAGAAAGTGAGAGAAAGAGGAGAGAGAAGAGAGAAAACTGGAACAAAAGCTACCGTGTACTGAAAGATTAAAAGTTAGGGTTACAAAAGCTATGTCGCTTATATAGCCATACAAGAGGTGTGAAATACCAAAAATGCCTAAAATATGTAATTACAATAGGGACAAATGGTAATTAATCAAACGAGGTCGCTTTGGAATCAAAACATAAAAACACAGGCAAAGAATTTCGCTACAGTTATTAGCGAATAGCGAAGGCATAGCGAATTAAAATTTCGCTTATGCACGCACTTTCTTAAGTCAGCTTAAATTTCTCGCTAGCTTAGCTTAAAATTTGTGCATAGCGGTAATTTAATTTTCGCTTATGCACAAGAACTCGCTATGCTAGCGAAAATCAGCATAGCTAAATTCATCGCTCTCGCGATCCTCGCTAATGTCTTTACCGTATCCCGCAACTTGCTTCCAGATCCTCTTCTTTCTTATTTCTTCTATTTTCTCGCTCTTTCTTTCTCCGTTCTCGATCTATGATGTTGAGTTTGACTCAAGTTCTTCATGTTTGGATCGACTCAACAACGTTGGCATGATTAACTCGCAAAAACTGCAAAATTTGCCACAAAATGCGATTAGTAGTACCATAGGGACCCGAACATGTCAATCGGGTTAACATAAATAATTAGCAATAATAAAATGTGCTCAAAACCTATTAAAAATATTCAAAATAGCACTTTTGGGCACTAATCACTTCTCCGATTGTCTTTGCTCGAGGAGCTTTCCGACTTCTTCACACTGCCTTCGCCTTCTCTCTAGGCAAAACTCCTCTTTGCTGACCGCTTAAAGGAGGGATTAAACGCTCAACCCACAGTAATCATTGCCTGCCTAATTTCCCATGTCTTCCCGCTTCCAGCGACACTCCATGTTCGCCTAGGAACGGATGAGAGGGCTTCTGATGCCTTCCGCTAGTTTAGACCCTATGTAGACGAGGTGTTCCGGCTGGTCGCCAAGCCGCACGTGCCTAATTCTTTGAAGGCTGAGGTCGGGTGGTTACCTTCGCCTAGCGCGTCGAGCTCGGCCCATGTAGATGTCATTTAATCGTGTTTGCTTCATTGATGTCGACATTCCTGCCATACGCCGGTTTCCTGACCATTCCTATTCCATTTGCAATTGAAAATTTGATGACCATGATAAGCGAGGGAACGCCCTTATGGCATTAAGAGAGGGCCTACCTAGTAACATACAGTTATCAGTGGCTTACTACGAGAATTCACTTGTCAGAACCGCATAAAGGTCTCCAAAGTCAAGATCACCAGATCGACTTCAAGGGCGCATTTTCTCCCGAGAACTCATTTAGGCAAAGGACTGCTCTAACTTCTCCTTCCGATACCCATTTTATCGAAAGCTGATGTGAAGATGATGTCACGAAATCGTTGTTTAATGGGCGAATTCCAATGACGCTTATTGGCGCTTGCGGATTTTATCACAAGTGGGTCATCATGGGGATGTTGGCAGCCTTCCATGCCGAAGTCTGAAAAGGTTATGTAGTATCCAGCCAAGGAAGTTTGGCTACTATTTGTACTTCTAAGGTTTCCCCTGATCTAATGCTGCGCAAGTGGGCCTTCCTGGCTTAGTTGGACTCTCCACCTCCTACAAACCCTCCAGAGATCACATGGATCTCTCTTAAAGGCGGCTGATGCTGAACTGGGGCTGGCTGACGAGGTGGTGGTGGCTGGACTTGTTCCTGCCCTTTTGAGGCCACATAGCGACTGAGATGCCCACGTCGGATCAGGTATTCAATTTCCTTTATTAGCTGAGCTGACCTTCGCCGAGCCGACTTCAAACAGCCGACCGCCGAAGCCGACCGGGCCGAAATGAATTCCTTTGGCAGTTTTCACTTAGACTGTTTGGGGTAAACAGACCATAACTTGGGCTACAAAGGTCCGAATTGAAAATTTCAAAATCTTAACATCAAGTTCACTGATGTGGCTACAATTTACTTGAAGGACTCACTACCAAATTTCCTTTATTTCCCACCAAAAAACCAGTTCTAAGGTCTGGTTAATGTGTACTACCACAATGTGGCAGCTTCCCAAGGTTCAAACACAACCAAACATTCCCCTTAGGGCAAGACAACCAGCACCATTATTCTTTTTAACTCTAACACATAAAAATGGCACACAAGGACAATTACTTATTCCGAAAAGCAATCTCCCGACTATCCTAAAAACCCGAATTTCCAAAGACACCGGCTCGGGACACACGGCCACTCAAAATTCCCCTACCTCTCGGAGTTTGTCAAAATTCCCCAACTCCGGTCTCTATGTGAAGCCCTTTGTCGTGGGAGGGAGCACCTCTTCCTCTTGCTCGCCTTGAAATTCGCATCCGATCGCCGGAAATCTAGAGAGAAGTGAGCTTCTCACTTAAAATCTCTCCTCTTTTTTCTTTCTTTTCTCGATTTGCTCACTTTCTCTCCTCACCTTCTCTTTTTCCCAACCACTGGTCAAGATGAGTCAAGAGAACTTATCCTCTCACTTGCCACATGTCACATTCTAAGTGGCCACCTTGGATACAATCATCCTTTATCCATCTACCTTGGATTTCCCTCCAATCATGTGTTTCCACATGTCTCTTCTAGGTCCCAATTGAGCTATTTGTTTGACTAGTTCTCCACTTGACACGTGTCTCATCTTGAGCCACTCAAATGTGCCAAGTGTCCCACAATACTCTCGGTGCCTCGAAAAACGTGAAATTCCGACTATCTCGAAATTCGACGAAATTCGATGTGGTAGCTAGATTTCACGAGACGATTCCAACAGTAAAGTCCGTTTTGTCATTTGAGATCTAGAAAAATTTCAGATTTTTGATCGAAATTATCGTTTCATCGTTTATCCGAAAATTTGGATTTTTCGAGGTTTCACATTCTTCCCCTGTTAGCTCGTCCCGAAATTCCACACAGGCATCAAATCACATGCATATGTAACCTCACACAACTCACTGCCATGCAGGTTACGAGCTATCCAAGGTCACCATCACCGACAACTGATAATGGCCAACCTAATCCATGTCAAGGATGACATCAAACCCGATATGTTCACTTCAATTCGAAGGTCCACCATGAGCAGATCCCCGAGATCTCCGACTACGCTTCAACCTACCTCATCAACTCTCACCCCAGTCTTAGGAGAATTTCCGCATTAATCGGATCTCTGTGAGGCCTCAACCTACCACATCAGATGCATCAAACAACAAATGCCCCATCCTCGACGTGCCATCTAGACATGTCAAATGGCAACAAGTTATTAAATTTTCTATCCCAGTCTAACTAGTAGTGCACATGCCAACTACTAATAGACTTACTCATCACGAACTAACCAGTTCATCACCCCTTTTTCCTTTAGTGGTGCCAACCGCCAACCACTAACACAACCTAATTCGATATTTCGAATTTAGAAGATACTCATTTCCTTACATACTATGTACCAAGTATGCAGTTCTATACAACATGTTACATTCTATTATCTTTCCAAACCCTAAGGTTATATTTCTTAACCCTAATGTTCCATACACAATTTACCATGTATATACTGCAATTTGTAACACATAATCACGCAATCACAAACATGGAACACATCTCAGAACACAACATGAAACACACAATGTATGCAGTGGTCTAAACCCATCCCATAAACTCCTAGGTAGTCACCTACCTAAACCCTAATGCCAAGCTGAATTGCTTGTACCAAACATCACATCGTGAGTTCCGTACCAGATACCTAAACTCCGATACCGTCGCGGACGGTATCAATTTCACCACATAACAAGGCCTAAAACCTTACGTCCCCCGCTCCTAGGTAGTCGTGATAACGCGCTCCGATACTACGCCGTGACGCCCTATCCCGGGGTCCCGCTGACAACCCACAACCTACCTTAAACCAAAGGAATATCGGGTGCCTGATATCACACTCACATGTCTCATATGTAGACCTATATTTTATATTTTTTCTTACAAATAACCAATTTCTTATAATATTTTACAAGAGTTTGATGTACAACTCTTTTACACTTTTATATGCCAAAATATATTAAAACTAGATTATTCTAATATATTTTACAAAAATCCTTCTTAAGGTTAAGCCACAACCTGGCCTTCTTCGTACTCACGGCCTCGGAGGAGCGCCTTCTTCTCATGTACCATAAAGGGGGTCCTAATGACAGCGAGCAAAGCCCAAGAGTGATAATCTCCACAAGGGTTACTTCCCCACCTAAGTGCTCGCGCAATGGGTCGCACAACAAACACACATCCAAGTAAAATGTCTACATGAATGTCATATGTCATGAATGAAATGTCATCATGCCCATATCCCAAGTCACTCACCGACTCCCTCACACCTACCTATGCCAAGTGTGAATTATTGTCATTTTCCGATGACAACCAAGATTTTCTTAATCTTTAACATTTTCATTTACATAACCATGCGCCTTTGTGGGTAATGGATTGCGTTTCGATCAACGCCCATAAACCAAGACACTTTTACAACCTTTCACCGCTGGGGACTATGTCTGACCATAATTGACGGGTCTTTCACCCTGGGGGGGATCTATCCCAACTTGTTGATACCCGGACATAATTATCCTTTACCATTTCCTTAACCAGTGCGACTCATTTGGACTTTGTCCCACTAACTGAGCCCACTAATCAACACCATACGTAGTGTTGATCCACAACCGTGTACCCATGACACTCCATCGAACACCTAACACAGTGTCGATCCCAATCATGCACTGACACCCATGTCATGCGATGTTCTAGTACATATGTAATGCAATTATGCCACTGCAATTCTCATGTTACATGTATGATGCACACTACATGAATTATCACATACCATGGATAAATTATACCAGCATATAATTAACATCAATTTATAGCCCATGTTAATACATCATACAACATACATTAACATGTCATATTCACGCTGCATGTTATTCATACAAGCAATAACACACAACAAGGTCTCAATCTTGGACCCATCCAACAAGGTACCTCACGACCCCTTCACAATCATGAACCAGTTTGGTTCCAATCATCCATACAACATCAACAACATAAAACCTAGAAACTTTTAGTTTCCGGGGCTCAAACTCCTTAACCCACCACGCGCCTTGACCGTGTGAAACCGGTCATATAAATCTTCTATCCTTCAATTCCAAGCTTTTGGAAATAAACCATATGGCCTTTCATGGCCTCCCATAGTCGGCCCATACCATACCCAATACAATAGCTTACAACATGCCATGCAATGGTCATGTCAAAACCTGGCTATTTACATTGACACAACCAAACAACCTCCACACTTGGTGCAAAACATAGATTTTAAGTAAGGTTATAATCAACCACTGCCCTCCACAGGCATATGGATGGAATCTTGACTAAATTCTCTTTCCATAGAGTCCAAGAACACCTAAAACGGAGGTCAGACAAAGAAGTTATGACCTTCCGAAGTTGGAGGTCACACGTAGTCAAACCCAGCCGAGCTGACCTGACCTGGCCGAGCTGAGCTGACCTGGCTGACCTCACCTACTGACCTCCACAGGTATATGGATGGAATTTTTACTCAATGGGCTTTCCATAGAATCCAAGAACACCCGAAACGGAGTTCGGACGAAGAAGTTATGACCTTCCAAAGTTAGAGGTCAAACGTAGTCAAACCCAGCCGAGCTGACCTAACTTGGCCTAGCTGACCTAACCTGGCCGAGCTGACCTAGCTGAGCTCACCTACTATCCTCCACAGGCATATGAATGGCTTCTTTGACTCAATGGATTTGATGTAGCCCAAGAACACCTAAACGGAGTTCAAACGGCTAGTTATGACCTTCGGGTCGAGGTCACACGTAGTCAACCCACCGATAACTCGACCGCCAAGCTAACTCACTACCTCCACAGGCATATATCTAGAATATCACCAATGGGCTTTCCATAGAGTCCAAGAACACCAAACAGAGTTCTGACGATGAAGTTATGATCGTCAGTTGGAGGCCTCGTGACGAAGTCATCGTCGAGCCGACTGCCGAATGACCTCTACCGAAATGACCGGCCGTCAATTCTAGCAGGCTTTCACTTAGACCGCTCAGTAAACGGACCATAACTTGCTACGTATACGTCCAATTCAGCACCCCAAAGTTTCCAACATCAAGTTCACTAATGTGGGCTAATTTCCACCAAGGACTCACTACCAAATCGCTTTTATTTCCTGCACCAAAACCAGTCAGAAGGTCCGGCACGTGTACTACCACAATGTGGCAGCTTCCCGTTCAAACACAAATCAAACATTCCTCTTAGGCAAGACAATCCAGCACCATTATTCTGTTTAACTCTAACACATAAAAATGGCACGCAAGGACAATTAATTAGTCCGGTGCGCCCCAGACATTCTAGAATGTACCCGAATTTCAAAGACATCGTCTCAAAGTCTGGGATGGTTCACACAACCCATGCCATTGAATGGTCTTTAGACAAGGATTAAACCAAGTAGAGAAACCCCTACCTCTTAAATTTGTCGAACTCCCAACCTCGTCTCTATGCTAAGCCCTTGTCGCGGGAGGATGACCTCTTCCTCTTGTTCTTTAAATCGCTTATCCGATCGCTCGAAATCTAGAGAGAAGTGAGAGCTTCTCACTTTAAAATCTCTCCTCTTTTCTCTTTCGGTTTGCTCACCCCTCTACACCTTCTTCCCAACCAATTTGGTCAAGATGAGTCAAGAGAGCTTGTCCTCTCACTTGCCATATGTCACATTCTAAGTGGCCACCTTGGATTACACCTTATCCCTTATCCATCTACCTTGGATTTCCCTCCAATCATGTGTTTCCACATGTTTCTTATGGGTCCCACTTGAGCTATTTGTTTGACTAGCTCTCCACTTGACACATGTCTCATCTTGAGCCACTCAAATGCGTCAAGTGTCCCACAATACTCTCAAGAAGCCTAAAAAACGAGTAGCCCCCGTGGTCTCGCATCCGACAAATTTTGGATTGGTAGCTGGTGATTCTGCGAGACTATTCCAACGGTGAAGTCCGTTTCGTCATCCGAGATCTAGAAAAATTTTGGATTTTTGACCGAAATTACTGTTTCACCTTTTATCCGAAAATTTGGATTTTTCAGGGTTTCATACTTTTCCTTAGAACCCTGTTCATCCAAATCTCTCTTCCAAGATTTCCACCATCTGGATCATCAGTTTCCCGCCAATGCCTCCTAAAAAACCCTCCAATTCGAAGTTCAAACTACTTGTTTGGATCCCTTCGAAAACTTCACATATGGGTCTTCCATGAATCTAGATGTTTACGAATTGAAGCCTTTCGCCGAAAACGTCGGAATGGCCAATAATGGAGGAGGAGGATATTTGTTGCAGCATCATCATCAGAGAGCGGCGGCTGTGGCCTCCGCCGCCGTAGAGATGGTGGGGCGGGTGGGGTTCAACTGTCAAGAAATCAAGCCCGTAAACTTTGTTATACTGGATGAAGTGTCATGCATAACGAGGGTGAATCGTTTGTACAAGAAAATCAGTATGAATTCGACTAAGAATAGAAAGCCCGGCCAGCCTAAAAGACACACAGTTGGGGTAGAAAGAAAACTCCCTGTGGTTATGGGCACTGGGACAATTGAAGAAGACATGTGAAATGAACTGACACACACAGCATCTATATAACTCTACTTTATGAAAACATAATTTTTTTTTATCTGGAGTTTTTTAATTTAATGTTCTTCTTTGATAACATGTTTTCTCATTCTCATGCATGAAGATCAAGATTCAACTGGTGGAGCAAGATGGGAGTGCGAAATGGAGTCTCGATTCAAATGCCGAACGGGAGGATAGGGTTAGTAGAGAGAGATGACACAATCATCTCAAGCCTAACATTAAGGTTTTGTCTTTCTTTCTCGCTGATTTTGATTTTTTACTTTTATGTTCACACAGTCTATTGATGAATTTCATTATATATATATATATAGTTTCCTTCCACTGAATCAAAAACCTTGTGTCCATTACCCAAATGCCTTGATACTAATGTCTTCCACCATCTCTTGTTTGTTAGCCATCCAATATTCCAAATTCGTGCTTAATTAGAAAAATTATGTCTCCCTTTCCCTACCACAAGGGTCATGCATACATCATCATATATATATAAACATATACATGAATAAAACACTCATACTTCCCAAAATGGTACATAAAATAATAGGTTTTTGTGGAGATTAATTATATATGCTCATTTTCCATCCTTAGGGTAGAAAAAGGAACAGGTGCAATCATCATAGTTCTAAAGCCGCAAAAGCCTCTGATAGCGCCACGTTTACACACATAAGACACATGCCTGAGTGAAGTAAAACCGTGAATTGACGATTTAAAATCTAATTGATCTATAAAAAAATTTAAACATTTTAAGAATAAAAATATTAAAAAAAAAAGAAATTAAAGTCTAGGACGCACTTTTTTTTTAATAGGATGCATGTATTAAAAAGTGAGACACTATAACTAGGGACCCTATGGTTATATCTTAAGCGGTCTTTTTAAAACTATATCATCAATCGTGAAACCACATGGGTTTGAACCTGAACTCAAATTCTGGAAGGTAAAATACTTAGTCATCACACTCCTAACTACATTTTCTAGTCCATCCCCAAAGATTGATCATCACCATATATACATATAGAAGTAAATCATATATCACAGGTGAAGTTTTTGATATGCAGATGATATGAGTGAAGAGAGTGACAAGATTCTAATCAAGTCCGCTTTTAAATAGAAACAAGCTATGGGAAATTGCAAAGAGGCTGCCTAGAAAAACCGAAAACTCCATAAAAAAAACCATTGGAATGCTACAAAAAGAAGAAAGCTCTCAAGGAGGAAATGCCAATCTAAGTATCAAAGACAAAGCACCCTTCTCCATAACTACATCAAAAGCCTCAACTTGGAATCAAGAGCAGTACTGGACTATCAGAAAAACCCTAATGCAAATACCACCATGCCACCTAACTCTACTATACTTAGACCTTCCATGAACAAGCCCGAACTCCTCGACTTCTGCCCAGCCGGCTACGTAGTCCTCGGTTACGACTACGAGGAGGTCCCCGATTTTTCCTTTGATGCAAACATATTTCAAGAGAATTGCAGTATTGACTCTCTTCTAAATCAGATGTCTAGTCCCCCTCCTGTTGATGATCATGATGATATGGCTTCATTGATGCAAAGCAGAAGTGGAAGGAAGGAGATGGACTTGTGAGATTATTTCTCATGTTAATATTTGATCAATCATGTTATTGGGAATTAAAAGCCTATAGATTATAATCTTGTAGGTAGAAAAGCTTTTTTTTCTTTGTCTAGCCTTTTTGTCAAAGGTGCGCTAGGGTTCATCAAAGTGAATATGTGAAACAGAAAAAAAAAAAGGCAATGAAAATTGTTAAAATCGATCATTAAATATGTTTTGTCTTGTTCTTTCATCCTTTTTAAGAAAACACTTGAAATAATCATAGATAGATTTTGTTTAATTATTTTAATTTTTGTTTCAATTAAGTTTTTTTTTAAGAACTTATAAGTTCATTATAAGCATGTTTCATGTATGTACCGTAGCTTATGAATGTATGTGCGTATGTGAATGGGATATGGCATATAATTTTTTATGGTAACAAACTTTTCATCAAAGTAGTAAGATTTGAATTAGGATTAATACAATCAAGTTGTATTTATTGGATTTAAAATGAATTTAAAGGGTGTTTGAATTCTGTGTTTTTTGACAGAATAAATGTATATTTTTATGGTTCGAATTAATGCATAGAGAAGAAACGGTATGTTATGATTGCAATTCAATATTAAGACTTGTTTTTTTACATCTATTCATTTTATATTATATTATAGAATTTATTCCATAAAAATGTCTCCAGAAACTCGAAAATTCTAATTTTTTCTCGAAAATGGCAAAATAATAAACAATATAATAGCTTAGGAATCCTCGAAAAATTTCTAGATCTCAGATGATGAAATGACCTGCCGCTGGATTTTCTAAATGAAGACCAATAAAAGCTCTGCTGAATCTCGACACTATCGAATTTTCATGTTTTTCTCGGGTGGTGAGTTGCCACGACTCTGACTAGATTTACGAGAATCTCTGAGTCGTGAAATAACTAGAGTTAAGTTCATTTAAATGAATTTATTGAAAAGAAATAAATTGTTTCGTATTTAAATGAACCCGACGTCATGGACGTGTGGAGCAAAGTGGGCCCCACCGCCCAACTTTAAACTTAAATGGGGAAAAAAAAAGGGAAAAAAGAAGAAAAATCACATTTTCTCCCATTTTTTGGCAGTGGGCTTGAGTTAGAGAGAGAAATGAGAGAAACTCCTCCTTCTCTCTACGATCTATGGAGATCAGGTGATCGGAATCTATCAAGCCAAGATTTAAAGTTCATATACTAATAAGGGTTATTGCGCACGGGTATCGATAACAATATGCAATTCCAATAAGATTTCGTGTGGTTTGGAGAAGAAAAGTTGCAGAGAGAAACTCTGATATCTCTCTAAGATATACGGCTCGAGTGGCCGCCCCCGTCGGACCAAGACTGGGTGCTCCATGACTCAGCCACGTGTGGATACTAGACACCTCGTGTTTCGCCAAGGGTTTCACTTAAGAGGCCTGAGCTCAGTGCTTCTGTTCAGAAGTGTCCACGGACTTTCGTCAGTTGCCCATGCTTCAAGAGGTAGGGAACCTTCCTACTGGAATATTTCCATCTAGAGTTGTTTGTTCTTTTGGCTGAGCTGAATGTTTGATTATAAATAGGGGGAACCGCAGCACCATTTTCGGTTATCGCTCAAGGCCTAAATTTTAATGGCCACAACTTCTCGTCCAACTTACTGGCATTTCTCGACCATGGAAGCCCTTGAGTCATAATCCATCCACATATAAATTAATACAATTTGAACTCATATTATGTCTGAAAAAGATGAAAAAAAGTAGGCCCCTACTGGTTCTGCGCGTAAGTCACTGTTCATATGAGGCCTCCAACTTTGGACGGCCATAACTTTCTCGTTCGAACTCCGATTCATGTGTTCTTGGACTCTAAAGAAATCCCCTTGAGTCTAGAATATGGCCATATGCTTGTGAATGGAATTTGGCACCCACATAGTTTCTAAAAATTTAATTCTAGCACCAAGTGTGCAAATTGCTTGGTTGTGATGACACGTGTGGTCTAATACATTGAAATTGGTGTATGTTGGTTGGTTATTATATGCATGTTGATATAATTATCCATGAGGCTTGGGGAAATGCATGATTTTGTGTATGATTGAGGCCATTGCATGGCTTGTTGTAGGCTACTTGTGGACTTGATATGCCAATTAGGCCTAGAGGTTAAATTATGTCGCTACATTGAGTGGTGGGGCTGACTTATGATGCCAATGTATGCGTGGTATTATTATGTTGGTAAGAATCATGTAATCGAATCTGACCATGAAACACGATGCAGAACTTCAATCTGACGCTGGGCCAAATGCATGAGTAGGCATGTACAGAAAATCATATATGAAGATAGTAGATATAGCAATATGCGTTTAGATCGATTTATGCAATAAGTACATCGCGTATTTTGTGTTCCGGTGTGGAGTGGTTATGAAAGAAACATCAGGTTTTAAAACATGTTGGCTCGATTCAGAGCACAAAGTCCAAAATGATGACGATCGAGGTTGCCTTTAATACGGCTTTTGAACAAAGCCAATGACTTTTAGTATGTCCAATAAATTATATCGGAGAGTTTTCCACCAAATTTTATCGGAGTATGTTCAATAAATTACATCGAAGGGTCGGGTTCAATAAAATTTATACGATTGTCCATCGAGTTTCAAAACAAAATCTTTTGTTTTGAAAACGCCACATGTATGTCGAGAGAAGTTGGCGGAGGGATTCGGCATAGGGATCACGAAGTAGCATCTCATTCATCAGATTCTATCTATCACATAATCGATTGAATGCTCGCTGGTACGACTATCGTGATAAAAACAAAGTGAGCAGTCGAGAGATTTCACCTTCATCAAAATGTCACCCAACGCGGGATCCCCTTCATGCAGGATGTGCGTGAGACGGCGCCTAATAGAGGCCGAGCAATACAGAAGAACCGATTGTGGCTTTGATTTATGGCCTTGTAAATATATTAGAATTCTTACTTTGATATATGTTTTGTATAAGAGTAGTGTAAATTTAAACCTTATGGATCAAGTGGTCCTAGTCATGTGCTTATATACGGAGCATGAATAAATGGGCCTTTACCCAAAGGCCATTTTTATCCAGTTCAAGGACCCTGGTGGTCATTATATGGTTTATCGGGACAAATATATGTACTGCACGTTTTATTTCGCAGCTCCTCGCGAAGGAGACTCATCGATTTTAGCTAAATCTCGGGTCCGTAGAAAATGGGACCATTGCAGCCGTTACCCGAAGACCACTAATATTCCATGGGTCATACAATAACGTAACCTCGGATTTCAAGGCCACATGTCCCCACACTATGAGTTTTGACATACTTTAGTTTTAAAAATATTTGGTATTTGCCAAATTACAAATATGCGTCTCTCCCCCCCCTGTTCTGGGCTCAAATAGATTTCCTAGAGTCAGGACATCTATCTATCTATCTCTATCATTATTTGAATTATCCAAGATCAGAAGCATACCAACAAACAAACCACTCCTCTATTTCATTTCATTTTTTCCCTTGGAAACAAACGCATTTAAATTTATTTTAAATTTTGACAAGAACATTTTGCTATAGATTGAAGGTGCATTACCCAACAAACTCATTTTATTATTCCTTGAAATAAATATATTTATGTTTATTCTGTTTTATTTTAAATTTTAATTAAGACCATTTGCTGCAGAATTTAAGGATAAGAACCAATTATCAACATTACCTTGACCTGCGTAATTCGGAGTAGTAATTGATAGCTAATAAAATTGATGTTTTTAATAATGCTCTAATTAAATCCAACTTAATTGCTTACTAAATATTTCATTACACTTAAATTCTATTTCAGTTAATAACCTCTTACTTTCTCCATAAATCTCTTTTGATACCTTGTTTAATTTGTTCTTTCAAAAACTGTACCATTTATTAAATATATTTAATATAATGGATCAGAAAAAAATTACCTAATTTTATTTGAAACATGAGAAAATAAGAAAATGATAATGTAATAAACTTACTTTTTACTAACTTTAAATTAAAAATAAAATTGATGATGGAGCCGAGGTCAAGAGAAGAAATGTTGAAGGAATTTTTTTTCAAAATATATTGTTTTAGAGGGTAGGGTAAAATAGTCATTTCGCATATTAGCTTGTTCACTGCCTTTCGTTATGGCCACAAAAGAAAGAGCTGGTCACAAGACAGCGAACAACCAAGAGGCCACCACAAGCAAAAGACGCCACCATCATCCACTGGGTAGGTATTTTGAAAGTTGAAGGTCATGACGATAGCACTAGAGTTTTGGATTAAAATAATATTTTTTAAAGAAATGAAAAATAATGTATATTTGAAACACTACACAATCTACTTCATTTAAGGCAAACAAACCTATCCCTTAAAAGCTTACTTTATAAAAATTTAAGCACATCCTCATCCCCATCCAAGTTACAAGATGGTGCAGAGATATCATATCATATCACACCGATCTTCCTAAGGGCTAATGTTGATGCCGAAAGCCAGGCTGGTCAGATTTGTGTGCGGAGGAGTGTGCTCGTTCGATCTTCGTGAGCCACGTTACGCGAGATGTCCACGCCGATCGTGAATTGATTTCTTTTTTTTAATCGAATACGCCATTTCGCTCGATGTCATGACCGTGAAGCCGCAAAGATTGGTCATGTCTTTGGTTGCCTCGTTTGATCCAGATCATCTAAAAACTTCTCATGCCACCAGATAGGACTTGAGACATCGAGGCCGGGCTGTGGGGTGAATTGGCCGAGGTGGTACCGCACAGAGTTTCCAGCCATGGGGTCATTACCCCTCGACTACTTCTGAGACCGATCTCTGCTTTCCTGCCTCCTCCGGTGGGATTCACTGGTCTCTTCGCTCCTCTAGGGTTTTGGTCTCGCTCGTTCTTATTTTTCACGTAGAAGAGCTTCCCGCTAGACATAAGGGCCTCTCGCCAAGGATGGCTTTTCTGCTGGTAAGCACTCGCAATGTCGTCGAGGGTTCTTCGATACGGAGAACATTAGGTCTTTTGACCGTATGCTCAGCCGACTATAAAGGCGGTGATGGCTAATCCTTTTCATCCGGGATGTCTATCCCACGACTCATGAGTTGAACCTCCTGGATGTAGGGACCTCGTGTTTTCGAGGCATTGATGTACTGGGTAGTGGTAGTTTCTCGGTTACTGCATGTCCGTGCTTTGATGAAGGACACGAAGCAATGGAGAGTTCCTTACGATGAGACCGAGGCTGGCGAAAATCATGAACTACTGCTGAGCCCTTAAGCCGTGATGGAAAGGCTTTAAAATCCACGGTCTTAGTATCCATGCGCCCATCCGTCTCAGAGGAAGCCGAGGTGGTCTACTGTGTCTTCGCTCCGCCAAAGCTTCGACCGCAAAGATTCCTAACTGGCCGAGGGAAGCGTAGTACCGCCGAATGGAGATTTGTTTGCTATACCAGAGCATCCATGGACCGGGATCGAACTTTTACACTTTTCATGTGGCTAAGCTCTGTCGATGTCCCGAATCACCGCCCAAGATCGCTCCTCCTTCCCCGCTGGATTAGGGCGGTCACCTCCGCGCGTCTTTATTAAGCATTCCTCATTGCGACCGCCTCCGGGGCATGACCGCCCTGGTCCGCCATTTTCCTCCTCCAACGCCTCGAGGGTTTACCGAGGTGTTGCCGCTTCCTTCAGGGAATGGTATCAAGGTCGCTGGCCCTATTGTTGTGCATCCTCGTGAGCGCAACCTGTTTGAAGGTCCACCACCCCTTAGTAGACGCGATTGATGAGACTGAGTGCCTCCGCAACGCCTCACTCGCAGAAAGTACAATACATGAAACTGTAGGGGCGTATACAAGCACCAAGTGTCACATTGTAGTATTTTCGAAGTTATATATAAATATAAAATGAAGAAACCCGAAATTGGTAAAAGAAGAAGGGTAAAGTTGTAATTGCCACAGCGATATGAAAATCTACAAATATAGAGATGGGCCATCATATAAATAACAAGAGTTGATGTGAAATTTTTGAGAGATCAAGGATCTATGTGTAATTAAGGCAAAGTTGATACTATAAAAATGGGAAGACAAAAGCAAAAAATTCATTTGTCTCATATTTTGGCTAGGGCTTCACGTTTTGGTGAGGAGAAGAGAGAAAAGAAGAGGAAGAAGAGGAAGAAGGAGAAGGAGAAGAAAGAGAAGAAAATCAGGTATGGAATCATGTTTAATTTGGGTAATTGAATAAGGTGGTTTTTTATGAAATTCTACGGAGAATTGTTACTCCTTTGTCTAGGGTTTTGTGGAAAGATCAAAACTCATTTTGTTGAGGTTTTGTGGGTGAAACCCCATTGGTGTAAAATAAACATGGAATCATCATATTTATATGGTTTTATAAAGAATTGTGGACCTTGTTAAATGCATGAGAGTTCTGATTTTTCACTCTAGGGTTTTGTGGTAAGAGGCCCAAATCACCAATTCAAGTGTTGTGAAGTTGTTTTTAGATGAATTCTGTTGGTTTTTATGCATAAGGAACGAAGTTGTATGAAGAGAGTCGTTCAAAAAGCGGCAAAAGAAGCAATCTATACTGGGTCGCACTTCATGCATTGCGGCTGTTCCATTACCCCCCAAAGAAGCCAAACTGCACCGACACTGCGTCCAAGTCAGACCGGTACACCTCTAACGACGCAACCTCGTGGCGGCACAAGTCAGAGGTGTACCAGTACAAGTGTGCCCAAATGCCCGGGATTGTGTAGTTTTGCGAATTAGCTTTAAATTCATACAATCGTTAGCATGGGAACCTTTACCAAAATGATCAAGGAGAGGTTTGAATAAGATTGGAACTCACCTAAAAACGATGCACTCGCTTCGCCGGCGATATTCTTGGAGTGTGACTAAGTCAAGAAGTACGTTGTTTACGCATAATGAGGCGATTAATATGTTCGTATTCGCTTTGAGTGTGTAGGCTAAAAAGCAAAGGCGGGAAAATTCAGGGAATCGTGCTCGAGTTTAGTAGCGTAAAAGGTGAGTGTTCTAACCCGTTTTTCTCAAATACTAGTGTATTATTATAAACTGTTTTACACTGTATTTAATGGTTTTATTGTAAACTATTTCGCTGGGCAGTTGTAGCAAGCAAATGGTTTTGAATTATTAAACCATTTTTCATAAGTAAGCAAATGGTTTTGAATTATTAAACCATTTTTCAAGAAGGCTAATGGTTTTAAATTGTAAACCATATTTCAAGAGCAAGCAAGCAAAGGAATATTTAGAAAAACAGCCTAACTAAAATCCTAGTTCTAAGCAAGCAAACCTAAGCGAGGTATTCCGTACGTGCACCCGGCAGTTAGGATATCATACATGCATTTTAGTTTTGCCCGGTCGATGCACTCTAGGTCACGATCATGGCATTTAAAGGAGACCGGGGTCACGTATAGGAGTATATATGTTAAGAGCTTTAACTAAATTATGGTTATGGCGACTCCAGGTCAATTCCACCATATTTACCTGAAAAGGTGGGAGGAAGGTGCCCAAGCTCCTTCCACCTAGGTGAGCTGATTCCAAAGTTCAGCGACTCAAAGACGGTCGATGCCCAGGCTCCCGTGTTCACTAGAGTACAGCAAGTAGTAAAGGCCTCTAGTGGTTGATGATTTATAAGCATGA
Source organism: Tetrastigma voinierianum (assembly GCA_016808115.1). Taxonomy (NCBI): domain Eukaryota; kingdom Viridiplantae; phylum Streptophyta; class Magnoliopsida; order Vitales; family Vitaceae; genus Tetrastigma; species Tetrastigma voinierianum. The sequence continues at coordinate 19,493 of JAEQBH010007568.1, forward strand.
TATACAGTTTGAAAAATCAACCACTGGTGTACGCTGAGCCTGTGCCCCGCAGAGATTTAAAAGCAAATCCGCTGAGCACAGCTCGCTTATATTTTCAAAACGATCGGTCGAGCCCAGGCTCCCGTGGTGATTTTGGGCAAACGGCTGAGCCCAGCAGTTCTGCTTTATTTTAAAAGCATGCTAAGCTGGAGCCTGCTCGTGATTTATAAAAAGTTTTAGAAACTTTTTAAAGCAAGGGATTGAGAAAAGTTTTAAAAGCTTTTAAACCAAAAGATTTAAGGAAAGCTTTATAAACTTTTAAAGAAAAGCAAAGCAAGCAAGCAAGGGAATTATGAAAAGTTTTTAGAAACTTTTAAAAGCAAGCAAGTATAGAAAGTTTTAGAAACTTTAAAGTAAGCAAGCAAGGCTTCTGGAAAATATTCTGTAAAAGAAAATTTTACAGTTTTGAGATGTTTTACGGAAAAGCAAAACATTTTATAAAGCATACACTCACTAAGCCTGCTAGCCTATTATTTTCGTGTTTAAAAAACTACTTTCAGTACAGCAATCTGCATCTGAGCAGATTAGAATTCTCCCGACATTGTACAAGTTCAAGTATTAAAGGAAAAGACTTTGAATATGTATAATGGAACATATGTATCACACATATAGTATAGTTTGTGCGAATGTAATTGGGTTCTCTTTGATTGCACCATATTGGAAAAAGTGAAAATTGGGTGTATGCGGAGTTGGAATATATCTATATCGGCGATCATGTATAGGGTTTTACCGCTGCCAAGATTTTTCAAAATCCTAAGTGGGAAAAAGGAAAAAAATCTGAGAGTTTAAAGCAATCGGCAGCTTCATAGGAATTTCTAGTGAATTAGGTGGGCAGGGATTTATGTGGTGCTTGATTATTCGGTAGGGTGATGGGTCAACAATGTTGTTTCTATCTTTCATCTGTGATCAAACTCTTGCACGATGCGGCGGTCTAAATTCGAACACGGGGATGGGTTTCATCCCACGAATGATTTGCGTGTGTTTGAAAATTGTGGGAGCTTTTGTTGGATTTTTGGATTTGGTTAAAATCGGGGGAATTGGTTCCTTTGGATGTGAAACCAAGCAGCGAAGTGTGAAATAGAGCAGCAGAGGCTTGGGTCACTAGCTTGATAACATGGGGGTGATAAAGTGTCTCGGGTTATTTCCCTGCATTGAATGTGGCATATGTCAGTAGAAAGCGGATCTTTGTTTAGCTTTGAGCCTAACCTAGAACCACTTCTATTTGAGTCGATCAAATACTAAGCATCAACCGAGTGGTTCAGAAACTAGCATTTAACCTCATTTCAACATAGCTCGTAAATGACATCTAAAGAATGTCGATTGCATACCATTAAGAATGCTTGAACCTTAAAGCATGACAGTATTGACCCGAAAAGAAAGACATTAAATGGCATTAAACCTAGTTTGGAAAGTTTGGAACCATAAATGCAGTACTTGTATCATTTTAAAACATGAAAGAGGACAACACAAATAGCCCCAAACTAAGCTAACAGCCCTGTCTTCAAGGCTTTGAGAACAGTAGCATCCACTTGAGTTGTCATCCTCAGGGTGTTTGGCAACCCCCTAGAAAATGGAAGAAAGAGGAGAGAAAGAGGAAGTAAAATAAAACCTAAAATGAAAAGCTGCGGGAAACTTGCATAAAATGAAAAGTTAGGGTTACAAAGTTATAGGGAGCTTATAGCCGTCCCGAGGTGTGAAATGACCAAAAATGCCTAAAATATGAAATTACAATAGGAATAAAATGGTAATTAATCAAACGTAGTCGTTTGGAATCAAAAATATCAAAAACAGGTGCTTCATTTTAGCTATACGGGAAATTTAGCTAGCATATGAAATTCGCTAAATGAATTTCGCTAAGCAGTAGACATTTCAAGAGATAGCGAAAATAAAAAATTTCCTATGAACGATGGTACCATCTGACTAGCGAGAATTCGCTAGCTTGTTTTGCATAGCGAAAATTTCTCTAAGACTGCGAAATTTTCGCTATGATTAAATTTTTGCAATCAGTAGCCATAATCATACTTGAAAAATTTAGTTTCCTCTTTTGCTTTGCTTGTTTGCCCGCGCATCAACCTTTCATCAACTCCACTTCACATTTCTTCATTTTGGGTTGATGAAATCATGTAAATCCTCAACATTCCACCAACTTGATATCAAACTCAGGAATTGCCAGGTGAGGCATGTAAAAACACCTTAAAATTACTAAAAACAAACTCGAAATGGAATTAGTGGTACTAAGTGACCTGCACATGTTAATTGGCTCAATTCATATGATTAGTGCGCAAAAAGCACTCAAAACCTATCTTGAATAGGACTCAAAATAGCACTTTTTGGGCACTAATCAGTGGCCGGCACACCTGCCGCTAGTAAGGGGTGGGGGTGTGTCACTTCATCTTGTTATTAGCGGCGTGAAGAGCTCAGGGAACGTCTCTGGGTTAATGGCATTTACATCCAATGATCGTCTTAGTTCTCAGGGGTTGGCGTGACTCCACCTTTCGTCTTTTGGTCAATCTTTGTGATCGCTCAGAAATCGGTTTATTTGTAAAGTGATCGTTCCCCATAGAGGCAGTATGGCCCAGTGGTGCTTTTTCTATCGATGGCGGGGAGCTTCTTAGAGTCGTTAGGCGGGATCGGTAGTACAACACAGCTTATACGAAAGGGTGATCTGCGAGTGTGCAGTCGCCTCTTCAATGCCTAAGTTAGTTTTTTTCTTATGAAAAGGAAAGAATTTAACTGTTGATGGCGTTATTTCTTTGGTGGAATTGCTCGGTATTAATCAAGGGTGATTACGATGACTTTCCTTGTTAGACGGTGATATGCCATCTTCCTAATTGGGTAGGGGGTCTTTTCTTCCTTATCGCTAACTAAATATTAGGGGATAATTAGGGAGCCTTAATCGTGGGAGATCCTTCTTCCCTTAATGGGTAGATATTGGATCATGAAGGTGGAGTGCTTTCCTTTCTTACGGCTCAACTGGTGGAGAGCAGATTATCCCTGTCACCAGTCCTGCCCGCTGGGCTTAGTTTCTACCTTGGGCTTACGTCTTGAGAGTAACCAGGACGTTATCATGGGCCGAGTCTCCACGTGGGGCTCTTCTGCCGACCCCACGGAGGATGCTAACCCGTTTTAAGGCTCGTTCCCTGGGCCTGCGTTTTGGGCCTATGGGCTGATTTTTTAGGCACTATCACCTTTTATTTTATATTATTCTTTTTAAATTGTTTTTCATATTTATCTTCTTTTTTCAAAAAAATTAAGCAACACAAAAATTACCGTCACTTTAATTTTTTATATTATTATTATAATAAATCATAAAACACAAAACAAGTTATTTTAAGGGTGAGTAATAAATAGTACTAATTGAATAAGTACGATATCATTAATTTTAATGTATTTGATTTTATTGATTCAACAAATGAACAAAAGTGGATTTATTTAGATAAAATTATTTAAACTAAAAACCATAGTTTGATAATCTTTAAATTTTGAGGTATAGTAAATGCCATTGTCACCAACGGTATATCTAAAAAAATTATAAAAAGTGCAGTCATTCACAGCTTAAGCTTTCAAAATACCTACCTAATCGGATGTTAATCAAATTTGGCGTCAAAAGGTAGAAAGGTTTTGGGAACTCTGGCAGATTTGTTAAAAACATGCAAGTAAAAACAAAACTTTTCAACACGTGGTAAAAATGGCGAAAGGCAGTGAACTAACTATTATGCGAGAAATGGTACATTTTACCCCTACATTGTAAAATCAATATATTTTACAAATAAAAATAGTACTTTCAACATTCATTTCTCATTACTCAGCTCAAACATCATTATTTTAATTAAATTAATAAACGGGGACTGACTACAATAATTATCATTTATATTATTTTCTCATGTTTCAAATAAAAATTAATTAATTTTTTGTCCTGATCTACATTATATTCTATTGATATTTAATAATTAATTTTTAATTTTTTTGAAAGAACAAATTAAACAAAATGATCTAGAAATTTATGGAGGAAGAGTAAAGAATTGTAACTAGTAAGAATTTAGTGTGCCAAATGTTGGTAGCAATTAGAGTTGGTTCTAGTTAGAGAAACATTATTAAGACACGTCAATTTTGTGTATGATTACTACTCCTGATACATGGTCCAAGATAACGTTGATAGTTTTCTATGTAAATTCTCAGTGATGGTCTTAATTAAAATTTAAAAATAAAACAAAATAAACTTAAATGTGTTTGTTTTCAAGGAAGAATGAATTGGGATTTGTTAATTGTCTCTTCAATCTGAGAAAAATATTTCTTAATCAAATTTACAAAATAAATTTAAATGTGTTTTGTTTCAAGGAAAAATAAATAAAATTGAGACCTTGTTAATTAATCCTTCTTCAATCTATGGATCATTCAAATGACAAATGAGGAATGACAAATCATCTTGAGCTCTAAAGAAATACGGAGATAGGCCCATTGGGGTTCATAATTTGTAAATACCAAATGTTTTATTCATTCACCCGAGAAATAACTAGAGTTTGTGATGATTTGGTGTCTTCTTTAATCTATGGATCAATTCAAGTGACAAATAGAGATAGATAGATAGTTGTGTCTAGACTCGGAGGAAATAAGACTAAGCCCAAATCTTGGTGAGAGGGGGGGTGTTCATAATTTGTAATACCAAATATTTCATTAAAATCTCTCAAAAATAACTAGGGGTTTGTGATTGTTATTATTCCAGAAAGTAAAAAACACAGTGTATGGATGAGATGTAAAATCACCAGAAATCAATCTGGGATGAAATAGAGAGAAAGAAATCAAAAGAATAAAAGGGGTTTGGTTTAGGAAGCAATGTAGAAATCAGATGCTGCTGCATTGTTGTTGCTGGAAACTTTTCTCCGGGTTCTTCCAATCTATTTGTGAATGGTGAGGAAAATCATATGGCAATTTTGAAGCAGGAAGCCATGTTCCGTTAACACCTCATGACTATTATTTTACTGCCACCTTCATTTGCTGTTGATGCGACTTATCACTGTAACATGGACATGGAATAATAAAATTGAAGATAATTTTTGCATTACTTCTGCAAAAAATGAACAGCACATCCCCCATCCAAGTTCAGGTAACAACAATAGTTTAGGTTTGGCAATCAATTATTTTCAATAATATGGGAGAGAACAATGAAAATAAGCAAAAAAGTTGTCAAGATGGTGTGAGAGAGATATCATAATACAACAAAGAGGTCAAAAGCATGCATGACAGGTGACAAAAGAAAAATTGGGACCTGTTCAGTTGCGGTTGCATTTTTATTGGAAGGAAATTCATGGATCAAAGTTATACTCAAATCAGATTCAGATTAATTTAGCAAGCAGCATACCATAAAAATTTCCCCAGAAGATAATCTTAAGCTTTATGCATAGTGAGTAGGACTACTACTAACCTGAGAATTTTCTGCCAACCCTCTTCTTTCCTGCATCTTGGCCCTTAGGTTGATGGAAGGGCCCAGTTCCTAACTAACTCTTTTACTAAGCATAAAGCTCCACTCATTTCGTTTGCTCTTTTAGATTATTTCCATTGCTTTTTCTCACCATACACAGATCTGCAGAGCCAAATGAGGAGCTTAATTTCTCAAGAAGCGAAGAAACAAGGGTCAAATGCAGCCATGAACGAGTTATCACCATTGAAGAAGGCAGCAAAGCACCAAGGAGGTGTTGTTATTGTAATATAGAGGATGGCACTGCAATGAGTGCAGGTCTGAAGTTGCTAACAACAAGAAAGTGATGGTGCTTTTGCACCTAGAAGTAATACTCTGATAGGGTCAAGACTGAGGAGAGAGTCAGGGATGAAGTCAACATGGAGAGGCTGACGGCAGTGGTATGAGGGTGGAGAGGCAAGGTGGCAAAGTGGGCGCAGTAACGGGTTTTTGTGCCTTCACATCTCTTTTTGCCTTTTGTTCTTTTTGTAGATATTGTATATGCTTTTTTCCTGTTAATACTATTCTTATTTGCCCCATCAAAGAAAGCAAATAATAACTTAATACCACCATTACAAGCCATGTTCTGCTCCAACTAATTATCAATAGATTCAGAAATGTTTTCCTTCTGCAGCTGCCCCTAATCAATATTAACTGAACTTAAGAAGAAGAATCATACTTTGCATATTGCATACGCCCTTCTTCATCAACAGTTGGTTGAGTTATAAGCACTACTAGCATGGTGGAAGAGCACTCCTGCAATCAGTGTTTCTAGACAGTGAGAAACGGAGCTGAAGATTATTTCATAAAAATTTTATTTATATAATAATTCCAGATATTTCTAACATTAATTTTATTGACTTTTATCAATCTTTTGTTGTCTATCAGGCTGGCACAGGCTAAAGAGGTGTTGTTTAGAGTTAGTGCTTGGTTCCATTGGTTCAAATAGCAGACCAACCACCAAGAATGGAAGATTTACACATATGAAATAGGAACCGCCATTACCCATCTTCATTTTCCTTAAAAGAGAAGAAAGGTGCTTGGCAAATATATATGCATCCTTGAACTACTCAACGTAGGTGTCAGTGATGAAGGATAAGAAATTTCTAGCATTTCATGTTTTAGTGCATACCACAATATAGTCTCTTCAATCGTTCAACTGACAGCTAGTCCTTGATTGTTAAAACACTAGAAAATTCTTAGTGGTGAGTGAATCCAGGGATCCCTGGTGCTTTTGTGTGCTATTTCTCCACTTAATGGTAAAGCACATTAGCTGTTGATCAATGGCAACCAAATACAATTGTTAGACATCAGAAGTCTTTCATATAGCAACTTGCATACATTGAGCATTTTTTATTTCTTTTGATAGGACTTTTTTTTTCCTGTGCTTGGAAAACAAACTTCTACTATCTCACACTTCTATACAAGACCATTGCTACTTCACTTGGGCCAAGACGCAAGGGCATCTAAACATTCAATAAACAAGTGAAATGTGGAATTTTAAACATGGAAACCTTTTTTTTTTTTTTTTTTTTTTGTTGATCGGCAACATGGAAACCATATATTAGACATGAGAATTTCAACATAGCATATGGAATGTAGGATTCCAACCTTCAAATGATGGACTATTCTTCTGAGATCCTCCTTGTGCTCTTCAACTGGAACATGCTGCCTTTCACTGGTCCTCATAAGAGCTGAATCATTTGCCCCAAAGAAAACTATTGTTGCAGCAGGAGGTTTTTTAAAGCCCTGAAAAGAAGCCATATAACGAAACTGCAGGATGAAGAGCTACACAAAGATGAAATGTACTGTCGAAATGTAAACAAAACTGCAAAATGAAGCGTTGCACAAAGATGTAATATATTGTCACTAAAATGCCAAGCAAACCAGAAGATTGGCTGAATCTTCCACAAAAAAACTTAGATGTCCCCTTAATAAGCAATATTCAACCTATGATATAAAAAATGCCAAACCTGAATGAAATAAACCATTTGCTCTGGTCAAATAACTGCTAATAAAACTTATCCCAGCAACTAGTTTGTTTGAAAGAGGTATGACTGTGTCAAGAAGAGCTCCTTGGATTTCTTTTGGGGCCTCTTGCTTCTTCAATTTAAAACTTTATGAAGAGCTTCTAGACTATAGACTATCTATCAAGTGTCTAGCTTCACTGGTTTGAAGCTTATGTAAGGAGATTTCTTGACTACTTCAAGTTGCTAAAGATACAAGAGTTCCTTTTGTTTTTGTTTTTGTTTAGTTTTGGTTTTCCATATTTAAGGCAAATAGATCTGTTAAGAAGACATTAAAAGTCTACCCTTTATAAATTTAATTTTTGTCCTTCATGAGAAAATTTTTTGTTAAAGATTTTTACACAATCAATGAATATTAGAAGCCCAACAATAGTGGATGAAGATGTGCTCCACATATGTGCGATCATGTTTGCATAGACAACACCAATTAACCAGACTCTAGACCCTCTCTTCAGAGCTGGTTGATTGACAGCATCTTCTGCCAGCCTCCCACCCAAACAAACTGATCTTTGATGTTGCCCTCAGATCCAAGACTCCTTATCCGGGAAGGATGTCACCTTATGAGATGACCAAGACATCTAATAGGATTTGAACTAGGAACATCCCTTTATTTGAGATCATCCAACCCAACATATTTTGCAATAGCACAAGTATACATGCTAAATTCATTCAATTTAGAACTGCCTAATCATATTAGGTATCTTGATATCAAACGCCTCCATTTCTTTTTTTAATTGGAAAAAGGGAAATTCATTGAAAGGAAAATGAGTATAGAGACATACAAAAAGGCCCAAGAGGCCAAGGGGAAAAAGGAGAGCGAAAAACCTAAACCAACCCACACAAAATGAGCTAGCTCTAAGCATAACCGTCGAATCTAAACAAAAGACTAAAACAAAGAAAAATATGCGATTTTAGATACCTTGACCTAAGTAAGAGGCATATGATAGAGTGTTTTAGTCGAGGTTCGAAGCGGCATCCTTCAAAAGACAAATCTATTCACGAGGGTTGCAGGGTTGAGTAGAGTAGAGTTAGGTGGCATGGAGTTATTTGTATTAGGGTTTTATGATAATTCAATACTATTTTTATTCCATGTTGAGGCTTTTGATGTAGTTTTGGAGAAGGGTGCTTTGTCTTGGATACTTAGAGCGGCATTTCCTCCTTGAGAGCTGTCTTCTTTTTGTAGCATTCCAGTGGTTTTTTTATGGAGTTTTCGATTTTTCTAGGCAGCCTCTTTGCAATTTCCGCCCACTTGTTTCCTATTTCTTCATGGGCTTCGATTATAATCTTGTCCTCCCCTTTGCTCCATATGTCCTTCTGCATATCAAAAACTTCACCTGTGATATATGATTCCACTTCTATATATATATATATGAGGGTCAATGGCGGGGCGGACCTAGAAAATATAGTTAGGAGTGTGATGGCTAAGTATTTTATCTTCCAAATTTGAGTCGGGGTTCAAACCTATGTAAATGCGAAATCGATGAAAGTCATAGTTTTAAAAAAGACCGCTTAAGATATAACCATAGGGTCCCTAGTTATAGTGTCTCACTTTTAATATGCATCCTATTAAAAAAAAAAGTGCATCCTGAACTTTAATTACATTTTTTAAAATATTTTTATTCTTAAAATGTTAATTTTTTTTTTTTATAGATCAATTAGATTTTGAATCGTCAATTCACGGTTTTACTTCACTCAGGCATGTGTCTTATGTTGCTTGTAAGCATTAGTAGCTATCGGAGGCTTTGTAGGCTTTTAGAACTATGATGAAGTGCACCATATTTCCTTTTTCTACCTAAAGGATGGAAAATGAGCATATATAATTAATCTCCACAAGAAAACCCTAATATTTTATGTACCATTTGGGAGGTATGAGTGTTTTATTCATGTATATATGTTTTATATATGATGATGTATGCATGACCCTTATAGTAGGGAAAGGGAGACGTAATTTTTTTTCTAATTAAGCTTCAGAATTTGGAATATTGGATGGCTAACAAACAAGAGATGTTGGAAGACATTAATATCAAGGCATTTGGGTAATGGACACAAGGTTTTCGATTCAGTGGAAGGAAAAACCCCATATATCTCGAGGATATATATATATATATATATATATATATATATATATATATATATATATATGAAATTCATCAATAAATTTGTGTGAACTTATAAAATAAATCAAAAAGCAAGAAGAAAGAAAAAAGAAAGCAATGTTAGGCTGAGATGATTGTGCCATCTCTCTTCTTTAACTTCCCTATCCTCCCCATTAATAAATCAGACTCCATTTCCTTACTCCATATTGCTCCACCAATTGAATCAATAGTCTTCATGCATGAGAATGAGAAAACACGTTATCAAGACATACATTCAGAACAAAAACCGGATAAAAAAAAATTATACATTTTCATAAAGTAGAGAGTTATATAGATATTTTTATTATTATTATTATTATTTTCAAATTTCCCACCTGTCTTCTTCCATTGTCCACTGCCCCTTAACCACATGGGGTTTCTTTCTACCTTTGTGTGTCTTTTGGGTGCGGAGAAACTCTGTTCTTGAATTCATGCGATTTTCTTATACAAATGATTCTCCCCCGTTATGCATGACACTTCATCCGGTATAACAAAGTTTACCGACTTGATTTCTTGACAATTGAACCCCACCCGCCCCACCATCTCTACGGCGGCGATGACCGCAGCCGCCACTCTCTGATGATGATGCTGCAACAGATATCCTCCTCCTTCGCCTCCATTATTAGTCAGAAAATTCTCGGCCATTCCGATGTTTTCGGCGAAAGGCTTTAATTCATAAACATCGAGATTCATGGAAGACCCATATGTGAAGTTTTCAAAGGGATCCAAACAAGCGGTTTGGACTCCGAATTGGAGGGTTTTTGAGGAGACATTGGCGGGAAACTGATGATCCAGATGGTGGAAATCTTGGAAGAGTGATTTTGATGAACAGGGTTCTAAGGAAAACCCACCATCTCCTTCTCCACCCATATAAGGTGGTTTCATGCACATAATTCTCAGGGAAGAACATTGTTGGCTGAGAGAAGCCAAGATTTTTGTAACACCGAATCCAGGAAATTAATACAGTACATGATACTGTAGGGGTGTATAAGAGTACCAAGTGTCACATAGTAGTATTTTGGAGACTAAAGTAGGAAATGAAAGTTTATGGAACCAGGAATTATGGTATGAGAATAAAGGTATAATTGTCATTAAGCAAAAAGGATATGAAAAGCATTAAACATGTAGAGATGGGCCATAATAGGAATAACATAAGTTACAATTGCAATATTAAAGAAATGAAGACTAAATTTGCAATTGAGGAAAAGTTTATATTATAAAAGAGGGAAATAAAACCAAAATTTCATTTTGGTCTCAAAGTTTGCCCTAGCAAACCCGTAGGAGGAGAAGGAGAGAGCCAAGAGCGGGAAGAGAAGGAAGAAGAAGGAGGAGGAGAAGAAGAAGATCAAGGTATGTGTTTGCCTTAGAATCAAGTGTATTTTTGGATTCCTAGGGCTTTGGTATGGAGATTAGATGCTCCTTTAGTCTAGGTTTTGTGCAAAGATCACATAAACCTTTGATTTGTTGGGGTTATGAGAGTAAAACCCCAATTGGGAGAAAATAAACATGGAATCATCAAATTATGGTTTATAAGGGTGGTGGACCTTAGGTAGAGTTCTTGGATTTTCACCTAGGATTTTGTGGTTTAAGGTTCCAAAGCACCAATTCAAGTGTTGTGGAGTTGTTTTTGGATGATTTCCATGATGATTCTTGAGGTGTTATGAATTATAGAAGTTGTATGAAGTGAAATGGTGTCAAAAGTGGCAAAAGAAGCAAATCTGGGCAAAATTTCGAAGGGTGTACCGGTACATGTACAGGGGTGTACCGGTACACCCCACCAGAAATCAACATGTACCGGTACATGTGTGCCCAAAATGCCCAGAATGCTATGTTTTTGTGTAATTAAGCCCGAATTCGTACACCGATAGTTTAGGAACCTTATTAAATGATTAAGATAGGTTCGAATAAGATTGAGACTCAACGAAAACGTAGCGTACCTCGCCGCCTCGGCGATATTCGTTGAGCGTGAATAAGTGCTAGGAAGTACGTTGAGTTTATACGTTATACGTAGGCGATTAATATATCGTCGTATTCGTTTGAGATGTAGGTTAAAAGCAAAGGCGGGGAAAAGTGTGGAACTGTGCTCAAGTTTAGCAAGCAAAGATGTGAGTGTTCTAAACTCATTTTCCAAATACTAGTGTATTATTATTATTATTATAAACTGTTTTACACTGGTATTTCATGGTTTTGATTTCAAACCATTTTCAAGAAGCAAGCAAATAAGCAAATGGTTTTGAAGAATTAAACCATTTTTCAAGCAAGCAAGCAAATAAGCAAATGGTTTTGAAAGGTGGCTTATTTCAAGCAAGCAAGCAAGTGAGCAAATGGTTTTGAATAATTAAACCATTTTTCAAGCAAGCAAGCAAGTAAGCAAATGGTTTTGAATAAATAAAACCATTTTTCAAGCAAGTATTAAAAGTTTTATAAACTTTTAAAAGCAAGCAAGTAAGCAAATGGTTTTGAATAATTAAACCATTTTCAAGCAAGCAAGAAAGCAAATGGTTTTAAATTGTAAAACCATTTTTCAAAGAGCAAGCAAGCAAGCAAAAAAAAAAAAAGAAAATTTGCGAAAACAGGCCTTCCCTAGTTCTAAGCAAGCAAACCGGTCAGAGGTATTCCGTACGTGCACGGTGGAGTTAGGATCTCATACATGTAACACCCCGTCTCGAGAGAGTGTACAGTACATGATACTGTAGGGGTGTATAAGAGTACCAAGTGTCACATAGTAGTAATTTGGAGACTAAAGTAGGAAATGAAAGTTTATGGAACCTGGAATTAGGGTATTAAAACAAGGGTACAATTGTCATTTAGCAAAAAGAATATGAAAATCATTAAGTGTAGAGATGGGCCATAATACAAATAACATAAGTTACAATTCCAATATTAAAAGTTGAGGTGCAAATCTTGAGAGATGAAGGACTAACTTATAATTAAGTCAAAAATGGGTTTGTAAAAGGAGGGATGAGACAAACCAATGTCTCATTTGGTCTCCAAAGCTAGGGCTCCACGATTGGTGAGGTGAGGAGAAGAGAAAGAAGAGGAAGATGAGGAAGAAGGAGAAGGAGAAGAAATCCAAGATCAAGTATGTTTGCCTTAGAATCAAGTGTATTTTTGGATTCCTAGGGCTTTGGTATGGAGATTAGATGCTCCTTTGGTCTAGGTTTTGTGCAAAGATCACATAAACCTTTGAATTGTTGGGGTTATGAGAGTAAAACCCCAATTGGGAGAAAATAAACATGGAATCATCAAAATTATGTGGTTTTAAAAGAGGTGGTGGACTAGGTTGAGGACCTTGGATTTTCTAGGGTTTTGTGGTTTGAGGTTCCAAAGCACCAATTCAAGTGTTTGTGAAGTTGTTTTGAGATGAATTCCATGTAAATTTTTGAGGTGTTATGAATTATAGAAGTTGTATGAAGTGAATTGGTAGCAAAAGTGGCAAAAAGAAGCAAATCTGGGCAATTTAGATGTGCCAGTGCACATGTACGGTGTTGTAAAACCCACGTGAAAATTGCAAATTTAAAATTTTCGGATAAAAGGAAAAGCGGTAGTTTATCGAGATAGTCAAAGAAAAGTTGGGATTTTTCTAGATCTCGGATGACAAAACGGATTACACCGTTGGAATGCGTCGTGAAATTGGCTACCCGGTCAAATTTCGTTGGTCGAGATAGTCGAATTTCACGTATTTCAAGAAATCGTGTCGAGGCGACATGGCGCCATGTGGATGACACATGGCGAGCCATGTGGATGACACATGGTGAACCATGTGGTGACACATGGCAAGCCATGTGTCACAATGCATGGCAAAGGCATGCATGTGTGACACATGGCAAGCCATGTGTGTGACACATGGCAAGCCATGTGACAACATGCATGGCATGACACATGGCATGGCTCTTGCCATGCCTATATAAGGAGCTCACATGGGCTGTTGGTAGGAGCAAGGGAGGCTCCATTGAGTCAGATGGAGCGGCAAGGAGAGAAAGAGGAAAGGGAGGGAAGGAGAAGGAGGAGGAAAGGGAGAAGAAAGGGAGGGAAAGGAAAGGGAGGAAGGGAGGAAGGAGAAAGGGAGAAAGGAGAAAGAAGAAAAGAGAAGAGGAAAGGGGGGGGAGGAAGAGAAAAAGAAAGAGGAAGAGGAAGGAGTGTTGCGCGATGGCTTGGGACCGGATGACAGGCAGGCTGCGCTACAAGAGGTAGGTTTCCTCCTACTCTGGTTATTTTACGCCTAGGGGCCGTGTATTGGCCTACGGGTTTTGTCCGGTTTTCCGAGCGAGTTTGGATGTTGTGTGGTTTGTTTGTGATTGTGTGATGGTCAAAGACCCGGGTTCACGGGAGTTTTAGGACTGTCAAGACCGAACAACGTGATGCAGAATGGCAAAATCCCGAAGCGGGAATGGCAAACGGGGTGTGCCCGAATTTCCGCACACCCTGTGAATCGGGCCGTGTCAACTTGACGCCCATAACTTTCAATCAACTTCGACTACAAGGCTTCGACTTACCGGGAAGCTCGTCGAGTCTAGAATTTAATAGGTTGAAAGTTCAGCCAAAATATAAAGGAATATCAATGGTCACTTGATAGTTGAAGAAATAGTTCGCTTTGTTTCCAAAACTTCGCTTAATCGCTTGTAATCGAAATGTTTGGGATCGTGATATGGCCCGAGCAAGGAATTGCATGTTGGATGTTTTGTGTGGTATTTACAAAAACTGGACTTTCTGGACTAAGTCTAGATTATTCCTTAGGCCAAGCATGGCCGGATTTATGGCCAGGAATGGCTAATGTGTGTTATTGCCATGAATTCAATGACATGTTGAACATGTGAAATTATGTGATAAAGATGGAAATAATTATATGCATTGGGTCGTATGACCTGTATATACTATGTCTCGGCCCAAGAACATGAATTATGGCATTACTTGCCTAAGTAATGGTTGAAATTATTTTAATACATGCTTGAATGATGTGTTGACATGAATGAACTGAATGATAGAAAAGATGTAGTGCATGCTTATGTGATGTATTGATCGAAATGATGGAATATTAACATGACTCCGCATGTATGTTAAATATATGAAACGCTGCGCGCATTGGGGAGCATTTAGTGTTCATAAAGACACATAGTGTATGGTAGAATGTCTATGAGAGGTCTTCATACATTGGTCATGGGTTTGAGTAGCGGCACAAATTGCCTTCCATTGGTGTGCGGTAACACCACATTACATGAAAGTGTGTTCATGAATATTGATTCGCAATCGCTTGCGTTGAATTGTGTGGGTCAGAATGGACAAAGTCCAATCGAAGTTCCGTTGTTAAACTAAATGGAATGAAATGTGTCGTAAGTATAGCAAGTAGGGGATAGATACCCCCGTGTGAAAAACTTGAAAACCCGGTTAGACAACAGATTCAATTTATGAAAGCCCGAAAATGTCTGAGGGTGTAAGAGACCCGCTGAGACCCCCGAAAGTTCTCACATCAAAAGACACACGAAATAATTAAATAAATATCACATAGACTACGGGTTGTGAGATGGGAGTCGGATATGACTCAGTACTGATTTCCCATTGGCACTTGCATTGCAGTGGTCAAAGGTTGACTCGTACTTGGGCATGAGGTCGCCTCATACATGCATGTAGATTTTCCATGATAAAGGCATGTATGCGCCGCATTTGCTGTTGGTTCGACTGTGAAATGATCACTTACACGTGCACTTAGGTGGGGAACAGTCTTTGTAGGATTTATCTCTACTGGCGTTAGCTCACCCCGCCGTGGGACTCCTTTCGTGCATAAGACAAGTACAGCATTTTACGCTCCTTAGAGGCCAAGATTATGAAGCGGGCCGGACTGTGGCCTTGATTCTTGTTTTATGTATATATTAGAATGAACTAGTTTTAATATATGTTTTGTATTAAGAGTGATGTAATAACTCTTGGATCTATAGAAATTTATGGTCTTGTAACCGTATGGATGAGTATGGATGATGGGCCCTATTGGTTCATTTTATCATGGCGGTCTCATGATACGAGACACATAGGTTTCGGTAGGTCACTGCGGTCAATCTGGGACCAGGATTTGGGGTGTCACAAAAATTCTAAGACACTTAATGGCTTCAACATGTACCCTAAGACATGTTCAGGTGTACTGCACATGTGTGCCCAAAATGCCCAGAATGCTATGTTTTTGTATAATTAAGCCCGAATTCGTACACCGATAGTTTAGGAACCTTATTAAATGATTAAGATAGGTTCAAATAAGATTGGAACTCGACGAAAACGTAACGTTGAGTATGAATAAGTGCTAGGAAGAACGTTAAAATTATACTATAATGTAGGCGACAATATATCGTCGTATTCTGGCCGAAAGTGTGTAGTTAAAAAGCAAAGGCGATAAGTGTGGACTGTGTCAAGTTTAGCAAGCAAAGAGGTGAGTGTTCTAAATTCATTTTTCCAAATACTAGTGTATTATTATTATTATTATTATAAATCGTTTTTATAATGTATTTCATGGTTTTGATTCAAACCATTTTCAAGAAGCAAGCAATGAATTAGAAAGCAAGAAAATGGTTTTGATTTAATTAAACCATTTTTCAAGCAAGGCAAGAAAATGGTTTTTAAATTGTAAACCATTTTTCAAAAAGGCAAGCAAGGGCAAAAAGAATAATTACGAAACAGCCCACGTGTTAGCTAGACTTTTGGTGACACGATCGGAGCATGGAGCTCAACTAAATTATGGTAATGGCGACACGAGGTCAATTCCACCATATTCACCTAAAAGGTGACGCTGACAGCTGTCCTTCCACCACACTGGCCGATGCAGCAGGCCCTGTATGTTCACTAGGTACAAAGAACAAAAATAGGCCTCCAAAGGGTTGATGTTTTATGAGCATGATATACAATTTTTGGCGTAATCAACCATTGGTTCACGGCCGCCTGTGCTTTCGTGAGTTTTTAGCAAACGGTCGAGCCAAGCTCCGCTAGATTTCAAAACAATCGACGAGCTAAGCTCCTGGGTGGATTTTGGGCAAACGGTTGAGCCCAGTTCCCGCTTTATTTTCAAAGCATGCGTTTAGCCAAGCTCCTTGCTTATGCAAATGTTTTGAGAACTTTGAAGCAAAAAAGGCTCAGAAAGGTTTTTAATAAACTTTCAAGTAAGATAGAAACAAACAAGCAAGAGAAATTTTGAGAAGTTTTATAAAACTTCTAAGCAAGCAAGCAATAAGAGTTTTATAAGCTTTTAAAGAAAAGTGAAGCAAAGTAAGTAAGCAAGCAAAGAAAAGTTTTAGAAACTTTTAAAGCAAGCAAAGCAAAGTAAAATCTCTGGAAAATATTTGTAAAAGAGAGTTTTACATTTTTGAGATGTTTTCCGGAAAAGCAAAACATTTTATAAAAGCATACACTCACTGAGCTCATTTAGCTCATTATTTTCTATTTTAAAAACTATTTTCCAGGTACAGGTACGCAAGACGCTGGAGCACAATAGGATTTCTCCTGACATTGTACAAGTGCTGTAAATTAATTATATTTTGTAAGAATATACTTTGAATTTGTATAATGGAACATATGTATGTACATAGAGAGGTTGAGAGAATGTGTTGGTATGCTGGTTGCCATATTTGGATTTAGAGTAAATTGGATGTGCTAATAAGATTTGAATTTGTTCGATATGCAAACACATGTCGCCGGGTTTTTCTACCGCTAAGATTTTACCAAATCCTAAGTTGAAATAAAAGAAAATTTTTACACGAGGTTTTAGCATGCACACGGTTTCACTCAGGATTTATCGTTAGAGGTAATCTGGGGATTTCTGCGGAGGGCGCCGCGACACCCGCGCTGGAAGGGTAGTCAATACATGTAATGAAGTTTTGCCTGGCTCAAGTAGTTTAGGTCATACATCATGCATTTAAAGGAGACCGCACGTATGTGAGTATATATAAGGTTATGAGCTCTAACTAAATTATGGTGATGGCGACATGCAGGTCAATCACCTTTATACTGGCTTAAAAAGTGACGCTGACAAAGGTCCTTCCACCGCATGGTCGATGTACGTGCCCCGTGTTCACTAGTGGCACAAAGAAGGCACAGCCTCCAAAGGGTTGATGTTTTATAAGCATGATATACAGTTTTGAAAAAATCAACTGATTGGTTCACGGTCGCCAAAGCCCGTGAGAGTTTTAAAGCAAATAAGAGCCAAGCTCCCGCTTAGGATTTCAAACGACGGCTACTGCTCCCGTGGGATTGAAGCAAATCTGCTGACCTAAGCTCCAGCTTAGATTTCAAACGATCATTGAGCCCAGCTCCCGTTATGAAAAATTTTGAGAAACTTTAGCAAAAGGTTTGTGAAAGGTTTTAAGAAACTTTTTCAAGCAAGATAAAAAGTGTTAAGAGAAATTTTGAGAAGTTTTATAAACTTCTACAAGCAAGAAATAAGAGTTTTATAAGCTTAAAGAAAAGAAGTTAAAGCAAGTATTAAAGTTTTATAAACTTTAAAAGGCAAGTACAAAAAAGGAAGAAAAGTTTTAGAAACTTTAAAGCAAGCAAAGAAAAGCTTTATGGAAATATTTGTAAAAGAGAGTTTTACATTTTGAGATGTTTTCCTAAAAAGCCAAAACATTTTATAAAAGATACACTCATCGAGCTCGTTTAGCTCATTATTTTCCATTTTAAAACTATTTTCTAGGTAATGAAACAATAAGACGCTGGAGCACGCAGGATTTCTCCGACATTGTACAAGGCCGTGAATTTAAGAATATTATGTAAGGAAAAGACTTGAATATGTATATTGGAACATATGTATGTACATAGTATAATTTTGTGAGAATGTGTTGTATGTCATTGCCATGTTTGATATAGCATAAATTGAATGTATATAGGATTTGAATTATATAATAATATGCAACATTATGTCAGCCAAGTTTTTCCACTAAAGATTTTAATAACTTAAGTTAAAAATAAAAATGAAAGAAAATTTTTATAGGTTTTAAGCAAGAATACGCTTCTCGCTTCATTGTGGATTTCTAATGCTATGGTAACGGCCTGGGATTTCGTGGAGTGGCTAGCACACCCGCCACCGGGAAGGGGGTGGGGGTGTGTCAATTTTCCTTGTACTTTCTGTCAAAATCCATGAGAGAAAGAAAGAAAGAAAGCACTGGAAAGCGAGAGAAAATTTTTGTGTGTGTGTGTGTGTGTGTGCTTTTTTTTTTGGAGCTACCAAGTTTGTGTGTCATTGTCCTTACTCCTTACTCCTTACTCCTTAATAGGTATGAGAATGGGGAAAGCATTTACTATTAGCTGGGTTCATCCTAGCCGTTGGTTGGGATTAATCCAACCCGTCAGATCGCTCAATCGTTGTCACTTTTAAGTTCTGCTGGCAGAGACAATGGGCCCAATTAAATTTTCCATTTTAGTAAGGTCAAAGGATGAGTCTTTGTTTTACAATCACAGACTCACCCTAACTCGGGTTGGTGTAGTTGTTACAACTTGCTTACCTGGTATCCTTCCATTGGATCTATTTGTGTATTTCCGAATTCCATTTTAGGGTATTTTCGCCATTATGCTTCAACTTTTAAAATAGCTACCCAATCGGATATTGTCAATTGGCGTCAAAAGTAAGCAAGGTTTGGGAGACACTCCTAAGGGGATTTGTTCTTAAACACGTGGTAAAAATGCATGACAAAACTTTTCAACACAAAATGACAAAAGATAGTGAAGCAACTATTATGCAAATGATTGTTTTACCCCCTACCCTATAAAAGCAATATATTTAAAAAAATCCTTCAAAGATTCATTCACTCACCTCGTATCTAAAGATCGATTTCATTTAATTAAATTAGTAAAACATAAGTTTTGACTACAATTATCATTTCTATTATTTTCTCATGTTTCAAATAAAAATTAATTAATTTTATTTTTTTGATCTACATTATATTCTATTGATATTTAATAATTAATTTTTTATTTTGAAAGAACAAATTAAACAAAATTATCTTTTTAAATTTATGGAGAGAAAAGAGGATTGTAACTGAAATAGGAATTTTAGTGTAATGAAATTATTTGAAGTACTAAGAGTTGTCTAATTAGAGAAACATTATTACGAAACGTTAATTTTATTAGGCTATCACCAATACCCGTAATTACATGTGTCATGCAACATTGATAATTTTTCATCTTAAATTCTACAGCAAATGGTCTTTATTAAAATTTAAAATAAAACAAAATAATCTTAAATGTGTTTGTTTCCAAGGAAGATTGAAATGAGGTTTGTTGGTGTCTCTTCAATCTAGAGCAAAAATGTTCTTAATCAAAATTTAAATGTGTTTGTTTCCAAGGAAAAATGAAATGAAATAGGGGTGGTTTGTTTGTTGGTGTCTTTCCAATCTATGGATCATTCAAATGGACAAATAGAGATTGTGTCTAGGGTATATTTACAATTTGTAAATACTAAATATTTTTAAAACTAATATGTCCAAAACTCCAAAGGTGGGGACATTTATAAGGAATAAAATTTATAAATGTAATATAAAATGAATAAATGTAAAAAAACAATTCTTAATATTAGTAATCATAACATACCGTTTCGCTATGCATTAATTCATAACCATAAAATACCATTTATTCCTCTAAAAAACTTTAAATTAAAACAATTCCTTTAAATTTCATTTAAATCCCAAATAAATACAACTCACTGTATTAATCCTAATTCATATCTTTTACTACTTTGATGAAAAAGTCCGTTACTAAGGAAAATTATATGCCCGCTCATCATTCACATGCATACATTCATTCATAAATCCCTGTACATACATGGATACATGCTATATTTGAACTTTATAAAAGTTCTTTCATTCATCTTCTTCTTCAAAAAAAAAAGAACTTAATTAGAAACAAAAATTAAAATAATTCAACAAAATCTATCTATGATTATTTCAAGTTTTTTCTTAAAATAGATGAAAGAACAAGACAAAACATATGTAATGATTCGGGATTTTTAAGAATTTTTATTTGCCTTTTTTCACATAACATATTCACTTGATGAACCCTAAAGGCCGCTCAATAAGATACTAGACATAGAAAAAAACTTTTATGCTCAAAGATTATAATCATAGGCTTTAATTCCATAATAACATGATTGATCAAAGATTATGAGAAATAATTCCAACAAATCCATCTCCTTTCATTTCTCACCCAGATCAATGAAGCTTATCATCATGATCATCAGCACGAGGGACTAGACATCTGATTCAAAGAAGAGAAAATACCACAATTCCTCTTAAAACATGTTTGCATCAAAGGAAAATCGTGATCTTCCTTTAGTCATAACCCGAGATTCATGTCACGTCGAGCAAAAGCTCTTAAGCTTTCCGCTTGTTCATGAAGGCCTCTATAGAGTAGAAGTTAGAGTGGGCATGGTGGTATTTGCATTAGGTTTTTCTTAATAGTCCAAGACTACTCTTTGATTCCAAGCGTTGAGGTTTTCGACACAGTTCTAGAGAAGGGTGCTTTGTTCTGGATACGATGCATTTCCTCCCTTACCACTTAATTAAAACAAAACTGATGTCGAGATGAGGCTGAGAATTTAGCATGGAAAGGATTCTTTTCTTTTTTCTTTTCTTTTGCTAAAAATATATTGCTTTACAGTGGTAGAGGTTAAATGCTCATTTCGCATAATAGTTAGTCACCCGTTTCATCATTTTACCACGTGTTGAAACATGGTCATACATTTGCATGTTTCAAACAAACCCCCTGCAGAGGTCTCCAAATCCTTTCCGGCCTTTGACTCAGCTTAGGCAATATCCGACAGCCTTTTAAAGCTGCGTGAATGACGAAATACTCTAAAATGGGAATACGGAAATACAGCAATTAGATCCAATGGAAGGATGCTGTAAGCAAGTTATAACAACCCAGCACTAACCTGAAGCAGGGTGGAATGTCTCGCCATTAGTTTGAAACAAAGACTTGTCCCTTGACCTTTACAAAATGGAAAATTTAGTAAGCACACCGTCCCACTACCCATAGAGAACTTAAAAGTCACAATAGTGGAGCAAATTCCACCTGGACAACTTCAATCAACAACTATATTTAAACTCAAATGAATAGTAAATGCTTTCCCCATTCAGCATAATTTGACAAAAGAGAGGAGTAAGGACAACGACACACAAAATCTGGTAGCCCAAAGAAAAAATACACACACAAAATTTCTCTCGCTTCCTGCTCTTTCTTTCTTTCTCTCTCTCATGGATTTTGACAGAAAGTACAAGGCAAATCTTGGCTTCTCTCAGCCAGCAATGTTCTTCCCTAAGAATTAAGTAAAACCACCTTATATGGTGAGGAGGAGGAGGATGGCGAGCTTTTCTCAACCTCGTTTTGACATCAAAATCTCTTCCAAGATTTCACCATTTGACTATCGCCTTCGCCAATGCTCCCTCTGAAACCTCCAATTCGAGTCCAAACCACTTGTTTGATCCTCAAACTTCTTCACATATGGGTCTTCCATGAATCTATGTTTACTAATTCAGTCACGAAATGCCTTCCAATGGCTGAATTTTCCTGCAATTAAATAATGGAGGGGCAGAGGAGGTGGAGGGAAGAGGATATATGTTACACCATCATCAAGAGCGATATCATACCACTACTACCAAGAGAGATGGTGGGGCGGGTGGGGTTCAACTCGCCATGAAACGTTTCAGAATCCTGCTATACCGGATGGAAGTGTCTCGCGATAACGGGGAATCGCCATAACAAAATCAGCAGATGAATTCGGCTAAGAACAATGTTTCTTCGGCACCCCAAAAGACACACAAAGGTAGAAAGAAACCCCATGTGTTTAAGAGGCAATGACAATTGAAGAAGATAGGTGAAAATTGAAAATAAATATTACCATTAATAAAAGATTCATATAACTCTCACTTTATGAAATGTATAATTTTTTTTTATCTGTTTTTGTTCTATACTGTATGTCTTGATAATGTGTTTTCATTCTCATGCAAGAAGATCAAGTGATTTTAACCGGTAGAGCAAAGATGGAGTGAGGAAATGGAGTCCGATTCATGCCGAATGGAGGATAGGAAGGCAAAGGTAGAGATGGCACAATCATCTCAAGCCTAACATTGTTTCTTTGTCTTCTTCTTCCTTTGATTTTACTTTGATTTTGATTTTGATTTGATGTTCTACAATGTCTATTATTGATGAATTTCATTATAAATATATATATATATATATATATATATATATATATATATATATATATATATATATATATATATATATCCTCGAGATATACTTAGTTTTTTTTTCTTCCACTAAATAAAAACTCGTGTCCATTACCCAAATGCCTTGATATTAATGTCTTCCACCATCTCTTGTTTGTTAGCCATCCAATATTCCAAATTCGTGCTTAATTAGAAAATTATGTCTCCCTTTCCCTACCATAAGAGTCATGCATACACTCATCATATATAAAACAGATATGGTACATGAATGTCACCCTGCTACTCCCTAAAATGGTACATAAAATATTAGGTTTTCTCATGGAGATTAATTATATATGCCTTGGCTCTTTGCACTTTAGGTAGAGAAAGGAAACATATGCCATCATCATAGCTCTAAAAGCCAAAACTCTCTGATAGCTGCCAATGCTTAAGGCGCAACATAAGACATATGTCCCAGAGAGTAAACCGTGAATTGACAATTCAAAATCTAATTGATCATGCACCAAATACCACTTTAGGAATAAAAATGCATAAAAAAAAAAAGAAATAAATGTCTAGATGTACTTTTTCTTTAATAGATGGCCGTATTAAAAGTGGTACTGGCGTAACTCTGGGACCCATGGTTATATCTTAAGCGTCTTTTAAAACTATGGCTACCATCGCTGCAGATTTATGTTAGGGTCTGGTAACCCTTTGACCTCAAATTTGGAAGATAAAATACTTAGCCATCACAATACTCTAACTATATTTAGTCCTGCCGCCATTGACCATCATCTATATATATATATAGAAGTGGGAAATTACATATCATAAAAGTAAACTTTTATATGTATGACATATGAGTGAAGAGGAGGACATGGAAGTGGAAGTGAATTTTTAAGAAATTTCAGCTCCTATGACTTTGAACTCGATATTTAGAAGAGAATTGGTGATTTAAGGAATAGTGATTTCCGGATCTAAAATTGGAGCTCATGCTGAAATTTTTCTAAATTGGGTCAAAATACGTAAAATGTCCTAATAAATCATAGAGTCTAACGAATCAATGGAGGAAACGGGGTCCGCTTTTGGATAGTTTCCAAGTATCCGAACGCAATCGATAATACGCTATTGTCCGGATTTACGATTTTAATGATTTTAAATCCGATTTCGGTGATTTCAGAGCCTGGAATCTAATGTGAAGGATTTAATTAGAATATTTCATGGTCAATTTGAAGTTTAGACGACCATAGAATATTTTTGACATTTAACTCAAGATAAAAGCAAAGATAAGGTGAAACTAGATAAAATCGGGATAAAATGGAGATATTTTTCTTGTGAGAGCCAATCAAAACATACTTTAAGGGCTGTTAGGGGTTTGTGGGACTCATTAGAATGGACCAATGAGGTTCATGGGCTCAAATGCACAAATGTTGATTGGAATTATTAAAGAGATGGGGGACCAACAGTTAATTAAAGGAAATATTTGAATATTTAAATGGGAAAACAACAAAAAGTCTCATTTTTGTCTCCACAAAGGCTAAGGCACCCGTATGGAGGAGAAAAGGGAGAAGAAGAGAGAAAGAAGAGGGAAGAAGAGGAAGGAAAAGAAGGAGAAGAACAAAGGCATGTTTTTTTTTTTTTTATGGAATCAAGGTCTGGATGTTTGGTATTATTGCATGATTGCCAGGGTTTTTCTATGGAGATTGGTTTGTTCCAAATTTAGGTTTTGTTGAGAGATCACACAAACCCTTGATTTGTTGAGGTTTTGTGGATAAAACTCCACCAAAGTATTTAAGGTTGAATCATGAGGAATTTGATAGAAATTGAGAAAAGAAATGGATTTAGGTTAGGGTTTGAAAAAAAATCAAGTGAGTGAATGGTTAGGGTTTGATGTTGAATTTGTATGATATGATGAAATTGGTTAGATTTATGAAATTGGAGGTATGGAATGCATTGGAATTGCTAGAAAAGAAAAGGATTTGAATTGACGCATTAAGATCATGTGATAAAGTAAAGGGAATGCTGTCAAAATTTCTGTAAAACCCCTGTTTTTGTTTTGGCTATATATTAAGGTATAGTCATCCAAATGACTTTATTCCAATTGGTAAAGAACCATAAGAGATAGGGCTACAAATCTATAGAAGGGCCCAAGAGCAAATTGTATCTCTAAGGCTCCCAAATACGGACTGAAAGGTGAGCTCGTGTAGCTCACTGATTTTGCTCTGTTTTGGGTATGGTTGTAGTGTTTTGGCCATAAGTGAGTTTCATCATCCAAAATTGAGGATTCAAAATTTGGGTAAAATAGACTTCTAGGGAAAACTTTATCTGAAGGAAGTACATGCAAATTGTAACTCCAAAGTTCCCAGCACTGTCAAAGGGAGCTATAAAGACTGCTCGCCAAATTGAGCTATTTAGATGTAATAACTTGTGTTATGTGGAACAGGGCCTTAGAGAAGGAATTTTAAATTGAAAATTTAAAGAGATGTTATTGGATATATAAAGGACTGATCTGAGAAATCTATAATTTTTGAAGACCTTTGAATAATTTTTAAATAAATGTCTAGAGTATTGTTGGAAAAAGGTTGGCCAAAATGAATGGGTTTTTAGTGCTTAAGGGTAATTTGTTCATTTGTCTTTAAATGAATGTGTATGGTGGATTAAAAGGGAAGTTATGATTAATGTGTAGTTGTGGTTTTCTTGAAAAAGGTGAAAAGGACTATCAGACGGGAAACGGGAATTCGACGAGAAGCAAGCAAGGATTGAGCGGTGAATCGTGGAGTAAAACTAATATTTTGAAAATTGAGTTTAAAGGTAAATGATTTTAATGTGAAAAGGAAAAGATTAATATAAATGTTTATATATGGATATCCACAAGAATGTAGTAAATGTATAAATGTTTACTTTGCCTAAATATATGAATTTATATTAAATGTTTATATATGATTGGAAGTTTAAAATGTGTAAAGAATGATATGTATATTTGCATATATACAGTATGTTTTTAATAGATAAAGTAAAAGATTTGAATGGATTTATAAATGTACTTTGAAAAGGAGGAATGATTTTAATGTTAAATGAAGAGTTTCATGTAATGTTTATATGTATGCATATGTTAAGGCATTATGGAAGTTGAAAAATGTGTAAAGAAAAATGCATAAATGTATAAATGATAAAGTAAAGGTTTTAAATGGATTTATAAATGTATTTGGAAGAAATGTTTTACTGATGGTTACTCCTAACCTTGTTGACTATGGATCGACATCGCGAGGTACCTTTAAGCAAGGATTTAGAGGGTAAAGTATAGGTTACTAAATCGAGGGAGGGAAATAGGTGTTTAGAGTAATATCCTTACACGGGATAAGGTGCTATGATCGAACCCTATGCAAAGCTGATTTCTCCGCACAGAGTGGTTAAGACTGGCTATGACTGTCCTCACCGTCGCGCATTCTAAACTGCTCGGTGTGATTATTCCTCGGTTCCATCAAAGAAAAGAAGAAAGAAAGAAAGAAAAAGTTAATGCATAAAGTGATTTTTGAATTATATCGTATTTATTACTTTGATATATACCAAAATGTTATAAGGATTGAGAAAGAAAGAAAGAAAGTTAATGATAAAGTGATTTTGAATTATATTTATTTAGTTACTTTGATATAATTTAAAAATGCGTTGCAGATTTGAGAAAAGAAAGAAAGAGTTAATGCATAAAGTGATTTTGAATTATATAAGTAATATATACTGAAAATGTTATCTTAAATGAAATGTACACTCACTGAGCTCCTTTAGCTCACTCTTTTCCATATGTTTTAAGAACCTTTTCAGGAACCGAGACAGGTGCACCGGTAGAATATCCCTCTGCGCAGTGAGTCGAGCCATCGAGAGACGAATGTATGTGAACTCAGATTGTAGATATTTTGCATATTTTATATGTTGAATATTTTAATATGTATAT
The DNA here is from genome assembly GCA_016808115.1 of Tetrastigma voinierianum. Classification (NCBI taxonomy): domain Eukaryota; kingdom Viridiplantae; phylum Streptophyta; class Magnoliopsida; order Vitales; family Vitaceae; genus Tetrastigma; species Tetrastigma voinierianum. The sequence continues at coordinate 46,273 of JAEQBH010007568.1, forward strand.
ATGCATATATGTATATATTTTGAAATGGAATTACGAGGGCTGCCTACAATTCGCTCGCTCAAATCTTCTCCGACATAAAATGTGCATGGAATTGGAAGAAAGTTTGAATGTTTTGATGATTTAAAATGCAATAAATGTATATGGTATATTGTGTTGATTGAGTTGTGGATCAGAGTCCTAAAACGGAAGTTGAAAATTGGAAGATTAGGAAGTGTTTTTAAATGCTTATGTATTTGTAAATTTGGGAAAGTCCGAAAAACAGAGGAAACTCTGGCCAATTTTTCTAAAATCTAAGTGTTTGAAAAAGAAAAAAAAAGAAAAAAAAAAAATTTACCACTTCGCTTCCGCATTATTTTCTAAAGATATGTTAAGGATTGTAAAGGGGTTCGCTCCATGGATTTTATCTGATGGTTTTGAGGAAAAGTTTCATATCCATTGAGTGTCGAAACCCTGGCCTGGCGAGGTTAATCCGGCCTGGATCCTTCAATGCGGTATCGTGAGCCACGGTTTTGAAAATGTTATAAAAGATTTGAAATTTGATTTTCTATGGCGATTGTTTCAATGTTTTATTTTAAAATTTCATAAATTATTTATGTGATTTAAAATCATATGCATTACATGACATATGAAATTTTTAGCCCAGTTAAAATGCATCGTCGAGGCCGACCCGCCACCGTGAGAGCGCCTCGAGGCATTAATACTCACCACCCGAAATACCGAGGTTTCATTTATAGGAAATACTAGATCTTTGAGTTGGAAGGTCTAGGCAAAAGGAGTCTTGGACTTTAATTTCAAAGATTACATTTGGAGGATAGGAGAATAGTGTGAGGAAAAGATCATAAATGTTGGAAAAGCAAATCAGAGGCATGTGTAGAAGAGTCCCACTCATCATCAACACCTTAGGAGGAATATTAATGTAATTTGCAAATCAGGTCATCCAAATGGGAGTCTATTCGTTGGAATGAAAATCATACTACTTTAACATGGAAATGATAATGTCTTCTACTTGGTGCTCAAATTGCTATGATAAATTGCCAACACAATTGGAAACAATGTTTTGCCGATTGTGCTTTATCTCCACAAGACTATGAAATTGAGAAACAGTTGCTGGTATAATTATGGATAGCACAGGGATACATTTAATCTTCAAACAGGGATGAGCAATTAGAGGACATGGGAGATCAATATTTTGAGGAATCAGTGTCAGGATTATTGTTGAAAAAAATTGAAGAAGACGATTCTAATGATAGATTAACATATAAAATGCATGATCTTATACATAATCTTGCACAACCAATTGTAGGATATGAGGTCCTTATTTCAAGAAATGCCATAAGTCATATCAAGAGAAGGCCGCGTATCATTGCTTGAAAAGTTAAACTAATGATGAAAGATAAAATGAAAAAAACCAAAAGGTTCAGATTATCAAGCCGAAAAGCTTAATATTCCTGCAATAAAGACTACAATGGAAAAAACTCAGAAGGTCCATATCATGGCTTGAAGAGGTTTGCTGTAGGTCTTAGTCCAGAGATTTGGACCACAGAGAGGAGCATGGGTTTGAAATCCTGTGCTACGCATACTGGCGACGTAATGGAGTAGTCAACGCAAATGTGGAGGTTCCAAAGAAGCAATTAGGGTTTTATGGATTATTTATCTAAAACCTTCAATTGAGTTATATTAAGGTTTTAGCTATTAAATTGACATGATTCTAGGTTGATTTTATGCTAAGAAATTGGAAAGAAAGAATGATATTATAAGGGATTGTCAATTTAGGTCAATCCTCGATGTTAATGGAAGTGATGTTGTTTGATTGGTTTTAATTGATTTAATGACATTACTTTGAAATGCTTGAAGGAATTAATGGAATTAAAAGTTGAATAGAAAATGAGATGAGAGGGTTAGGCCAAGAAAGGGTTTAATTGGAAATGCATTGGTTTGATTTAGTTTAAGTAAATCAATGACATTGGATGAATTATCAAATATAATTTGTTGAAAGAAACTGGAAGAAATTGAAGAAATAATTATGAATGTGTGACATGTAGGATTTAGAACACCTTAGAGAAGTATGGAAAAGTTGAGTTTCCATTAATTTTAATCAATTGGAAGTGATTAAAGGCCTACTGGAATGTGTTAGAATTAATGTGTTAAGAAGAAGAATTGATTAAGATATAAATGTAATTTTTGCTAAGGTGAAGGGCATTATGGGTTTTTCACTTTAAGGATGGCTTGTTAAAGGTATTGCATGTGAGGCGTGGTCTAGGTTGTATATTAATGCGTAACGACAAGGTAATTGCATATGCTCTAGGCAATTGAAGAAGCATGAACACTATCCTACACACGACCTCGAAGCTAGCGTACCCGTAGTATTTGCCTCGCTGGATATGGAGACATTACTTATATGGAGTGCCTGTGTGGGATTTTACGGATCATAAGAGCTTGCAAAGATTCAAGCTTACGCGCATGAACCGAACATGAGATGAGGAGATGGATTGAACTGATCAAGGATTGCGAATGTACCATTGAATATCATCCTCGAAAGGCGAACGTGGTAAAGCAGATGCTTCTAAGAGAAGACCCATGAGTTCCTATCGCACTTGAGGGCCGCGGCATCTTCCTAGACCATAGAATTGAGGTCCTTGGGTGGAGACTGAACCGATGTATTCAGAGCACTGTTAGCTGTGATTTCATGTAATGTCCAGATTGATAGACAGGATTAGAGAACTTCAAATCTGTGATCCACAGAGCAGTGAAGCTCGAGGAGTGTGAAGTAGTCCGGGGCAACGAGGATTTATCATTGAGAGAGGATGCCACCGGCCGCGGGATGCAGGTTGTGTGTACCGGATGTAGGTGATGGAGGAGAGATTATGGAGGAAGCCCATTCCTCCCCGCCATGCTTATGCAATCCGAAGTACAAAGATGTATCATACCCTAAAGGAACTCACTCGATGGAGTTTGCATACAATAATGCTTATTAGCCGCACTGGGTATGGCCTTTATGAGGCTCTTTATGGACGAAATGTCAACTCCAACCAAGTAGGATGAGGTAGGCGAAGAAATTAGTAGGTCCCAATTGTCATGACTTGTGATAAGATCAAAGTTATAAGGGATAGATGTAGTACCACAAGACAGACAAGGTGTTGTTAAATAATCGTCGTAGGGACCTAGTGTTCAGGTGAGATATGGTATGAGGATCATTTCATGGAAGTGGAGCGACTAAGATTCGGGAACGCGGGAAAGTCGAGTCCATGGTATGACTGGACTACAAGGGTGATTGTTGAGAGATTTGTGAGGGCGATCACTGAGTCGCCAATTGACTCCTCGATCGATTCACGATGTTTTCCATGTTTCGGCCCGCAAGTATAATGCAGATCCTTCACATGTATTGATAGAGCAACCAAAGGAAATATTGTGAGGGAATTCTGATATATTAAGAGGAACCAAGGTGTATCTCCTCAATCTGCCTGAGAGTAAGTTCTCAAGGTAACAAGACTATCTTAATCAAGTAGTTGCATTAAGTGGAGGAAATCATACAAGAGAGGAAGCTACACGGGAGCTTGAGTAAGAGCGATGAAGAGGCATTATTCCTAATCTCTTTGATGCAAAGATTTAATGTTTTAATTTCTAGGACGAATTTTTATAAGAAGGGGTGATTGTAAACCTCAAACTAATTGAATGTTATAATAGTAGTTTTGAACTGATTAGAGGTCCAATGATAGACATGGAGGTAGATTAGAATTTAGAACGCCTCTATCGCTATTTGGGCATAAAGTGAAATTTTCGAAAATTGCAACTGGTGCCCGAAGGAATAGTGATTTTTCTTAGAACCTGATGGAGGGGTTTGTGAAGAATTTTCAAGAAATTTCAGTTCCTATGACTTTGAACCGATATTTAGAAGAGAATTGAGATTTATGAATAGTGATTTCCGAATCAAAATGAGCCTCAGGCAAATTTTTCGGAAATTAAATAAAATACTAAAATGTCCGAATAAATCATAGAGTCTAATCTAAATCGAAATGGGAGGAAACGGGTCCGTTTGGCTAGTTTCGCGATCCAAACGTAATTCTATAATAATACGCTATTGTCCAATTTATTTATTTTAATGATTTTAAATCCGATTTCTATGGATTCTGTGAGCTCGGAATCTTAATGTGAAGGGATTTAATTAGAATATTTCATGGTCAATTTGAAGTTTAGACGACCATAGAATATTTTTGACATTTAATCAATATAAAAGCAGTATAAGGTGAAACTGAGATAAAATCTGATAAAATGGAGATATTTTCTTGTGAGAGCCAATCAAAACATTTCTTAAGGGCTAAGTTAGGGTTTCAGGATCATTAGAATTAATCGTAATTGAGGTTCATGGGGCCTCAAATGCACAAATGTTGATTGGAATTATTAAAGAGATGGGGACCAAATGTTAATTAAAGGAAATACTTGAATATTTAAAATGGGAAAACAAACAAAAAGTCTCATTTTTTGTCTCACAAAGGCTAAGGCACCCGTATGGAGGAGAAAAGGGATAGGAAGAAGAGGAAGAAGAGGAAGAAGAGGAAGGAAAAGAAGGAGAAGAACAAAGGTAATGTTTTTTTATGAACCAAGGTCTTTGATGTTTAAGGTTATTGGTATGATTGCTAGGGTTTTTTCTATGGAGATTGGTTTGTTCTTAAATTTAGGTTTTGTTGAGAGATCACAAACCCTTGACGAAGGAGGTTTTGTGGATAAACTCCAATTGGGGTATTTAAGGTTGAATCATGAGGAATTTGATAGAAATTGAGAAAAGAAATGGATTAGGTTAGGGTTTGAAAAAAATCAAGTGAGGAATGGTTAGGCTGATGTTGAATTTTGTATGATATGTTGAAATTGGTTAGATTTATGAAATTGAGGTATAATGTATTGGAATTGGTTAGAAAAGAAAAGCATTTGAATTGACGGCATTGAGATCATGTGATAAAGTAAAGGGAATGCTGTTTAAAATTTCTGTAAAACCCTGTTTTTGTTTTGGCTATATATTAAGGGGGTATGTCATTCAAATGACTTTATTCCAATTGCAAAGAACCATAAGAGATAGGGCTACAACCCATAGAAGGCCCAAGAGCAAATTGTATCTCTAAGGCTCCCAACATGACTGGAAGCGTGAGCTCGTGTAGCTCACTGATTTTGCTCTGTTTTGGTATATGGTTGTAGTGTTTTGGCTTATATGGAGTTTCACTCATCCAAATTGAGTGATTCAAAATTCTGGGTAAAATAGACTTCTAGGGGAAAACTTTATCTGAAGAAAGTACATGCAAATTGTAACTCCAAAGTGCCCAGAAAATTTGTCAAAGTGGAGCTATGTGCAGATTCTCCTGTTCTGCCAAAATTGAGTCATTTAGATGTACAACTTGTGTTATGTGGTTGAGGGTCTTAGAGAAGGAATTCTTAAAATTGAAATGGAAGAGATGTTATTGGATGGCAAAAGGACTGATCTGGAGAGCTTTGATAATTTTTGAAGACCTTTTGAATAATTTTTGGGGTCAAAATGTCTATAGAGTATTGTTGGAAAAAGGTTGGCCAAAATGAATGGAGTTTTTAGTGCTTAAGGGTAATTTGTTCATTTGTCTTTAAATGAATGTGTATGGTGGATTAAAATGGAGTTATAGTTAATGTGTAGTTGTGGTTTTTTCTTGAAAAGGTGAAAGGACCTTCGGACGGAAGCGGGAGTCGACGAGAAACAAGCAAGATTGGCGATGAGCTGTGAGTGTAAAACTAATATTTTGAAAATGAGTTTTAAAGGTAAATGATTTTAATGAAGAGGGAAAGATTAATATAAATGTTTATATATGGATATCATAAGAATGTAGTAAATATATAAATGTTTACTTTTGCCTAAATATATGAATTTATATTAAATGTTTATATATGTATTAGGATTTAAAATGTGTAAAAAGAATGCATATGTATATTTGCATATATATGTGTTTAATGATAAAGTAAAGATTTAAATGGATTTATAAATGTATTTTGAAAGAAAGAGTGAATGATTTTAATGTTAAAATGAAGAGTTTCATGTAAATGTTTATATATGTATGCATATGTTAAGGCATTATGGAAGTTGAAAAATGTGTAAAGAAAAATGCATAAATGTATAATGATAAAGTAAAGGTTTTAAATGGATTTATAAATGTATTTGGAAGAAATGTTTCATGATGGTTACCTAATCCTATGGTATTATGATATCGGCCGAAGTACCTTAAGCGTGTAAGGATTGAAAGTGAGGATTATGGGTTACTAACTGAGGGAGAGGAAATAGGTGTTTAGAGTAATATCCTTACGGATAAGGTGCTATGGCCAGACCCTATGCAAGCGTGAGTTTCTATGTGGTGGTTATGGCGGTCATAGTATCCCTCACCGTCGATTACCGGAAGCGTGGTGTGATTATTCTCTGCAGGTTCCACATCGAGAAAGAAGAAAGAAGAAAGAAAGAAGAAAGTTAATCGTAAGTGATTTTGAATTATATCAGTATTTATTACTTTGATATATACTGAAAATGTTATAAAGATTTGAGAAAGAAAGAAAGAAAGTTAATGCATAAAGTGATTTTGAATTATATCAGTATTTATTACTTTGATATATACTGAAAATGTTATAAAGATTTGAGAAAGAAAGAAAGAAAGTTAATGCATAAAGTGATTTTGAATTATATAAGTAATATATACTGAAAATGTTATCTTAAATGAAATGTACACTCAGAACTCCTTTAGCTCACTCTTTTCATATGTTTTAAGAACCTTTTCAAGAGCAGGAGGCAGGTGCACGAGTAGAATATCCTCTGCTTGTGATGGTGAGCCATCGAGGAGACGACGTATGTGAACTGCATTGTAGACATATTTTGCATATTTTATATGTTGAATATTTTGTCATGTATATATGCATATATGTATATATTTTGAAATGGAATTACGTAGGCGGTCGAAGCAATTCGGCTCAAGCCAAATCTTCACGATAAAAATGTGCATGGAATTGAAGAAAGTTTGAATGTTTTGATGATTTAAAATGAATAAATGTATATAGTATATATTGTGTTGATTGAGTTGTGGGCTGAGAGTCCTAAAGCGGAAGTTGAAAATTGGAAGATTAGAAGTGTTTTCTTGTCAGGTATTTGTAAATTTGGGAAAGTCAAGCAATGGGAGAAACTACGCGATTTCTGAAAAATCTAAGTAAGTGTTTGAAAAAGAAAAAAAAGAAAAGAAAAAAATTTACCAACCTTCCGCATTATTTTTCTAAAGATATGTTAAGGATTGTAAGGGGTTCGCTCCATGGATTTTATTTGTGTTTTGAAAAGTTTCTATATCCATTGGAATGCAGGGAGGTCCCCTCGGGTTCATGAGGTTAATCCGGGTCGGGATCCTTCAAACATATTTTAGGAGAATTGCAGTATTGACTCTCTTCTGAATCAGATGTCTAGTCCCCCTCCTAATGATGATCATGATGATATGGTTTCATTGATGTAGTGTGAAGTATAGAAGGAGATGGATTTGGTGGAGATTATTTCTCATGTTAATCTTTGATCATTACATATGTTTTGTCTTGTTCTTTCATATTTTTTAAGAAAAAACTTGAAATTCTCATAGATATATATTTTTTAATTATTTTAATTTTTGTTTAAAATTAAGTTCTTTTTTTTTTTTTGAAGAAGAAGAAGAACTTTATAAGTTCATTATAAGCATGTATCCATGTATGTACCAGCGTTTATGAATGTATGTATGTATGTGAATGTTGGGAGGGCACATAATTTTTTTATGGTAACATTCTTTTCATCAAAGTAGTAAGATTTGAATTATGATTAATACAATTAAGTTGTATTTATTTGGGATTTAAATGAATTTAAAGGGTGTTTAATTCAAAGTTTTTCAGAGGAATAAATGTGGTATTTTATGGTTCTGAATTAATGCATAGAGCATCTATCTATCTATCTCTATTTGTCATTTGAATGATCCATAGATTGAAGAAGACACCAACAAACAAACCACCCCCATTTCATTTCATTTCATTTTCCTTACATTTAATTTGACTTTAAATTTTATTAAAATATTTTTGTTGTAGATTGAAGAGACACCAACAAACCTCATTTCATTCTTCCTTGGAAACTATAAAACCCCATAAAATACTAATTTTTTGAAAAAGGGTAAAATGGTAATTTCGGTCAAAATCCGGAATTTTTCTAGATCTCGGATGACTAAACGGACCCATTAATTTGAAAAAATCATCTACCATGGGGAAATCCCTAGCTACCGTCCAATTTCATCGAATTTAGAGATAATCAAAATTTCACGTTTTTCGAGGCACCGAGAGTGGTGCGGGACACTTGGCGCATTTTGAGTGGCTCAAGATGAGACACATGTCAAGTGGAGAGCTAGTCAAACATGAGCTTAAGTGTGGGGCCATAGGAGACACATGACACCTTGTGAATGGATGGAAATCCATGGTAGATGCATAAGGCGATAAGGGAAATCCTTAGAACCAATTGGAAAGTGACAAGTGGCATGAGAGGACAAGTTATCTTGACCCCATCCTTGACCCAACCGTTTTGGGAGGGAAAAAGGGAGAAAGAGAGAGAAAGAGAGAGAAAGGAAGAGCTTTTAGAGAGAGAATCTCTCACTTCTCTCTAGATTTCTCGGTGATCGGTCCGTCAAATTCCGGTGAGATAATAGGCAAAGTTGATCCCCACTGCAAGAGCTACGCATGGGTACCGGTATTGTGGAGTTTCGACAACTCCGGAAGGTAGGGGTTTTCTCCTACTTGATTTATTCTTTGACTAGAGCCATTTTAATGGTTAGGGGTGTTCGAGGCTGGTGGCCGTTCATTGAAGTGCCAAAAACTTGGACTGAGTGGCAAAATCCCTAGAGTGGTTTTGGACAGTCCCGAAAATGATCGTGGACTGTATTTGTTGCTTGTGTGTTGATATGTTATTGCTATGTTTGAATAACATGTTGTGTTGTTGGTGTGATGCCTTGGGCAATTCCAAGATGGACTGCCGAATTGTTTATTAGCCAATGTGAGCTAATTTTAGGTGTTATTGCTATGAATGAATAACATGTTGCTTTGTATGATTTTCGTTAATATATGCATGCTTGATGCTCTTAACATGAATTATCAGTGAAATGGCATATTGCATTTTCATATGCCTTTGGGGTAACCTACGCGTAGAATGGCGTATGAGTGCATGACATGAAAAACATGGTTGTCAAATGAATTTGATGGGAAGATTTTCGAAGAATTGCCTTGGAGATTTGTCCAACAATTCATCTAAGTAGGATGATCATGACTGTTTCCAGGAGAGTTATCATGATTCACATGGAGGGTTGTCGATAGAATTTATCGAAGAATTGAGTATTATGTTTCGGAACAAAAACCCTTTGTTTTGAAAACGGTCATTTCTCAAACTTGCCTTAAGCATCACGTGAGGGAGTTAGTGAGGGCTCGGGAAGTGGGAAATGGTGAGTCCACATTCTCATCCTGCTGTATAGACATTCGAGTAGGAATCCTGTAGATTGCTGGATGTGTGTTCGTCATTGCATGAGCACTTAGGTGGGAAGTAATGTAGAAGATTCACAAGCTGGGCATTGCTCACCCCGAGATCATGGGATCCCCCTTTCGGTGCGGGGGTATCACGGAAGGCGGCTCACTAGGCGCTTTGTGAAGAAAGCCGACATGTGGCTTTGATTATATCCTTTGTAAAACATCATACATGAAATATTTTGATTAAAACATGTTTTGTATAAGTGTAATTAACTCACAGAAAGCGGCTGTAATATAGTTGGTTGTGTTTTGGTGAGTATGGATGTATGGGCCCGGCGTGGCCAGTTTTTATTCATGTTTGAGTCTCGGGTGAGAACACTCGATTGTGGCATTGAGACACTCGTGGCTACACATGTATTCCACCGGGTTGTGGTTTGTCGCGGACCCGAATTGGGGTGTCACGAAATAACACATTTAATTTATTTTGTTTTATTTTAAATTTTAATTAAGACCTGTTTCTTCATAAATTTAAGGATTAAGAAAAGAAAAATTATCAAAATTACCTTGACTTGTATGTAATTAGGAGTAGTAATTAATAGCTAATAAAATTGACATTCTTAATAATGTTTCTCTAATTAGAACCAACTCTTAATTGCTTACTAAATATTTCATTACTAAATTCTATTTCGATTACAATCCTTTTTACTCTCTCCATAATTTATGGATAATTTTGTTTTAATTTGTTTAACAAAAATCACAAATTAATTATTAAATATCGATAGAATATAATGTAGATGGGAAAGGAAAAAAAAAAATTAATTAATATTTATTTAGAGCGAGAAAATATGAAAATGATAATTTGTAGTCAAACTCTGCTTTACTAATTTAATTAAAAATAAAATTGATGTGAAAATTTGGAGCTAAAGGTGAAGAATGAATGTTGTAGGATTTTTTTTTTTTTTTTTGCAAAATATATTGCTTTACAGGTAGGGTAAAAGCAGAGACATTTATATGGTTAGTTCCTTTGTCTTTCGTCGGCTACCACGTGTTGAAAAAGTTGTCATGCATTTGCATATTTAAGAACAAATCCCTGGGGTATCTCCCGAACCTTGCCGCAGCTTTTGGCCTTAGTGTGATATTCGATTGGGTAGCTATTTTGAAAGTTGAAGCGTAATGACGGAAACACCCTAGAGTTTTGGATTAAAATAATATTTTTTTAAAATAAATTAAAAAGATAATGTATATTTGAAACTATTGCACAATGTACTTCATTCTACAAATGCCTCTAAATGCAGCGACTTAATCATTTTTAGATAATGCTCTTTTTTTTGGTGATAGCAACATTTACTACAATTTCAAAATTTAAAGATTATCAAACTATAGTTTTAGTTTTAAATAATTTATTAAATCAATCCGCACTCGCATTTGTTGAATCAATAAAATCAAATAAATTATTAAAATTAATGATATCTTACTTTATTCACATGTTAGTACTATTTACTACTCACCCTTCAAATAACTTGTTTTTTATTATAATAATAATAATAATAAAATTAAAATGTGGTAATTTTTTTAAAAAATTAATAGATAAATGAAAACAATTTAAAGGTGAGTATTCGGTAGAAGCGCCCTATGCGGCATTATACGGGAGGCCGTGTAGATCTTCGGTTTGTTGGACAGAGGTGGGGGAGAGACCCTCCACGGGTCTGGAATTGATTTGAGACACCTTGGAGAAGGTGGATTGGATACGGAAGCGTCTCCTTACTACTCCGTAGAGACGGAAAAATTACGTATTTGATATCTGGCCGTGACCTCTAGGTTCGAGGGGCGGGTGATCGTAATGTTGCCCAGAGGTGATGATGGGAGGTGATCGAGGTTCGACAAGCAAGGGAAGAATTTGTCGTCCAGGTACAGTGGACCCTTAAATTTTCGAGAGGAGGGGTGGGAGTGTGGCGTTCACGTGTGGTTAGTGTTGTCGTGAGTTGTCGGGCGTTCATGAGGTATTTCACGTCTCTATGCTCAGGAGAGTACACTCGGATCAGGCTCATAGCGGATGGGACCTTCGAGGAGGGACCGGTGCGTCATGGATAGGCCAGAGCGGGTTTTGCGTGGCAAGGCCCATGGGGCTTGAAGGTGTTGTGGCAGCACCGGGGAGTCGAGGAGCGATATGGGAGCGAGGACACCGTCGCGCTGCTATCCCTTCTTGTTCGACGGGAAGGTGCGTTTCTATCATTAGGTTTTAAATGACTATTTCCTTATCGTATGTTTGAAAGTGTATGTATCTGCGAGAATTTCGGAATGAAAGTGCCATAAGGAGGAGAATGCGAAACCAGAGAAATGTCTTTTTCCAAAAAAGAGCGAATTGGTAATTCTTGCCAGGACGATACAAGCAAAACCTTAGATTTTTCTCTAAATCTCGGATGACGAAATGGATCGCGCCGGTAGAATCATCTCACGAAATGTAGTTGAACTAGGCAATTCACATTGAATCGAGCCGGTCGATTTTCACGTGGTCGAGGTTCTTGGCCAATCACGGTGACACGTGGCATGAGAGTGTATGCCCGTGGCACGAGTGGAGACACTGGCATGGCCCGAAATTATGCTGCCTGTGAATGCATGCATATGCATTATAGTGGGATGAGTTTGGCATGAGTGACACATATTACCTTAACTTGGGCATGTGTATGCATGTTTGAGAACATATCTGGAAGCAGTGATTTGTGTTGGATTGGTCAAACATGGTGAAGGAAAAGGACTGCACTCTTGAGACAGATTCATTGGCGAGGAGGGAGGAGGAACCACGGGAAAAGACCCGGGAAAATAGAGAAAGGGAAAGAAATGAAGGAAGGAAGGAAGGGAAGAGGAGGAGGAAAGATACAAGACCTCCCATTATTGCAAGGTTGAAGGATCAAGGACTTGATCCCACAGCTACAAAATGTAGGGACTTTGCCTATTTAGTTATTTTCCTTTCTTGCAGGGCCATGGAAATAGCATTAGTTGAGTTACCTCAATAGAGGAGATGTCGTATAGGTAAATAAGGCACACAGAGCTGTTTAGGAGATTTTTTTTTAATTAGTAAAAAGCAAGTATTATATAAGGGAAATTTCCTAGGAGTACACAGGACGTGGACAAAAGGTAGCCAAAACAAAAGAAACATGGCCATGTTTTAGCATGTTGCAGCCTGTAGGACGGAGGTGCTATGTCCCGCCTCGAGACGTGAGCCATGGCCTCTATTTGCCTAATTGATGTTAGGAGTTATGGGAATGTATGCTCGCATGATGTAATAATCAGTGAGTGGAATTCTAGCATGACAAATATGTAAATTGATATTGAACCGAATATATGAATCGTTGTGTGCATTAGACACTTAGGGTTCATGGTAATACAATTTAGTGTACAAGGTAAAATGTCCATGTAGAGGTCTTCATACATTGGGCATATGAGTTTGAGAGTTTGAGGTTGGCACAATTGCATTGCATTGGTGTACGAAAAATCACTGCATTACATGGGTGTGTGTACATGGTACTGATTTGGCACTGCGTTTAGTGCCGAATTATGTGGACTTAAGAATGGGACGAAGTCCAATTGAGGCACACATGTTAAATGAAAATGGAAAACGAATAGTGTCGGGCGTAGCAAGTAGGGGATAGACACCCCCTGTGAAAAGCTCAAACCCGGTTAGACAAGATATCCATAAAAAGAAGCCCTAAAAAATGCCTGAGGGTGTAAGAGACCCGTGGTGAGACTCCGGAAAGTTCAAGTGTTCAAAATGACACCTAAACGATTAAATAAACATCACATAGATCACGAGTTGTGTGATGGAGTCGGACAAACTCTGATTGATTTACTGGCACTTGCATGTGGTGGGTCGAGGTTGAACCAAGGCATGGCATGTAGAGTGTCGTCTCATACATGCATGTAGTTTTTTTCATGATAGACAGCATGTCTGCATGGATTGTGTTGTTTGTGTGACTGTGAAATGATCATTTGCATGCAATCGCAGCGGAGTAGCCTTAGTAGGTTTTGTTTCTATTGAGCGTAGCTCACCCCGTCGTGGGACCTCCCTTTCAGGTTTAGGTCACGTGCAGGCAGACGACGCTCCCTAGAGGCCGACAATTGAGAAGAGGGTCGGGTTGTGGCCTTGATGTATTTTTGTATATGTATGAGAACCACATCAGAATAATGATCCTCGCTTTATATATTGGAACAACATTTGCTCTAATGCACGTATTTGTACGATATAAAAGGAGCGAGGTGTTATAACTCACGCTTTGTATACGTTTTGTATGAAGTTATTTGTGTATTTATGAATTAAATATGCAGGATAAGTCTCGGCATACGTAGACATGTGAGTGCGAGATCGGATACCTAATTTCCATAGACTTCTGGAGGTTAACAGGTTGTCGACGAGACCCTCGGGTTTTGGGGAGTCACCTTTTCAATAGATAATTTAAAATATAATTATTTTAAATTATATTTTTCTTTTATTTTATATTATTTTTTTATTTTTTTTAATATTTATCTTATTAATCTTTTTTTTAAAATAATTATTGTGACTTTAATTTTATTATTATTAATTTTCTCAAACACAAAAATAAGTTATTTAAAAGGTGATGCATAAAAGTGGATTTTTTTAGATAAATTATTTAAACTAAAAGGATTATTTAAATTAAAAATAATATGTTTGATATAGTAAATGTCGGTGTCACCAACAATGGCATTATCATTTTTAAACATTAAATGCCAGTTTCATTGAGGACAACGACATTTTCTAAAAAAAAATTATAAAGTCGATACCAGATTTAAAAGGAAAATGTTTGATGACATCATGATATCATACACCATTTCAAAATATAAAGTTTTTAAGGATAAACTTGAAAAGTATAAAAGTTAAATGACATAACTACCCATTACCCAATTTCTTCCATCCCTTATTGACACACCCTAACACACCCCCACCCCTACTAGCAGGCGATGTGCCGGCAACCCCACAGAACTCCCAGTTGATACTTCCAACGACTAGAGAATCTTGTGAAGCTATGTAAAACCCCGGAATTTTACGTCTTCTGGGCACTGCGTAGGTGTTGAACACTTGACAAAATTGAGTGACTCAAGGTGAGACACATGTCAAGCTGGGATCGTCAAACAAATACTGGCGGCTCACTATGCGCACATGGGCATCATGCCATCGTGAAAATCAAGGCAAATGGATAAGGATAAGGTGTAATCCAAGATCTCCACCGAGAATGTGACATATGGCAAGGAGAGGACAAATTCTCTTGACTCATCTTGACCAAATCGGTTAGGAGGAGGGAAAAAAGGAGCAGAAATTTCAAGGAGAGTTTGAGAGAGAGACTCCACCTTCTCTCTAAATTTCCCGACGATCAGACCGGCGGTTTCAAGCGGAGCAAGAGGAAGAGTGCATCCTCGCGGCTAGGGCTTCGCATAGAGACCGGAGTTAGAGGAGTTTGGACAAAAACTCCAAGAGGTATGTTTTCTCCTACTTTGGTTACTTCTCTACTCTAAGGGTGGTGGCGAACAGACGCCTCGTGGGGCTTTGGGTTGTGTTTAACCACGAGGTGGCTATGTCAAAGAGGAGTGAAAAGAGGTTTGAAAACGCCCATGTCGGGTCTTGGTAGCTTAAGTTAGAGTTGGTTTACCTTAGATAGGCTAAGCAGAGAAGGATTGTCACGAGTTAAGGCACTCAAATAATTAGTGGTAAGTGTGCGCCGTCGCCGGTTATGCACCGCCTGGCTTAGTGGTACAGGCGCCACGTCGGTTAAGGCACCCGGGCCGACTAGTGGTAGTGACACCGCCGCCAAGTAAGGCACTCGGGCAGCTAGTGACGAGGTGGATTGCCGCTTCGTTAAGCACTGGGTCGGGCAAGGTAGCGTGCACCGCCGCCGTTACGCACCGCCGCTTAGCGGTAAGGCACACGCCGCTCTCGGGCTAAGGCACCCGCCGCTAGTGACGGTGGATCGCTTCCGGTTAAGGCAATTCGGGCCGACTAGTTAATGCGGCAATCGCCGTCGGTTAAGGCACCGCCACAAGGTAAGGCACATCACACCCGGGTTAAGGCACTGGCCGCTAGTGACGAGGTGGATCGCTACTGGGTTAAGACCGCCCTCGGTTAAGGCACCCGGCTGGCTAGGAGGTAGCGAGCACTGCCGCCTCAGGTTAAGACACTGGCCGATTTCCAGTGGTAAGGTACATTATCCGTCAAGTTAATGACGGCATGTGGTAAACTCTGCATTTAGGATCAAGCCACTGTTTAGCCGGACGACATGTAGAAGCTCCCTGATGGGGGATCGCTGTGCTAGGTTAGCCGGATGGCATAGGGGTAGCTCCCTGATGAGGGACTCCGCTTCCTACTGGTTAGTCGGACGTGACGTTCACCCTGACGGGTTCACTCGGGCAATGAGGCCCGAACCGGGTTGAACAGTGTCCGGTAAGTGATGAAAGTGGTCCGTAAGATCAAATGGAGAAAAATGGCCACGCGTGATCGTTGTTGATCAAGATCATAGTATTATGGCTTCTAGTGGGAATGACATGTTAATATATACGATGATGTAATAAATATGATTGAGGACTCGCGATGCTCGATTGAATAAAATGGTTCGAATTGTGATTAATATAAATGTCCAAATGATGCCTGAACAAGTATGCATGGATGGTTGTGTATATATATACAATTGGCATAATGGCATTGCATGTGCACCAACACATCGCATGACATGGGTGTGAGTGCATGGCCAAGATTGGCATACTGGTTTGGTGTACGGCGGTGTCACGGGTATTACTCCGCTGTAGTCAACACCGTGTTCGTGTCGGGTGGTGGGCTCAAGTAATGGGACAAGGTCCAAATGAGTCACACTGGTTTGGTGTACGGTGGGGTGTCACGGTACACTTACAGCGTCAACGACCAGATTTGCGTCGGGTGGTGGCTCGTAATGACGCTGTCCAAATGAGTCACACTGCTTTTTATAGCGAAACTAAAATAAAGGTTTGAAAAAGATAGAAAGATGGGGTAGATCCTCTGTATGAAGACCTAAATTTTATTCACGGTTAGACATTCCCAGTGATGTGTTATGAAAATGTTGAACGGCGCAGGCGTCCTGGTGTAAACCCGAAAATCCGTGGGCCCACAAAATATAAACATACAAAAAGTCGATCACCCAAACAAGCATCGAGGTTTTCCACGAGTTACAAACTTTAAAACAAAACTTTGTTTTGAAAAAGTGGTCATTTGGGGGTGGGAATGATCGCCGGCTTGTCACACTTAGCATAGGTAGGTGTGAAGGAGTCGTATGAGTGACTTAACATGGGCATGATGGCATTTCATGATGTGGGCATATAAATATCTACGTAGATATTATCAATGTGTGTTTTTCAGATGGTCACTACATACACTTAGGGCGGAGTAACCCTTGTAGGAAATTATTCTACTGGCTTTGTTTCTCCGGTCGTGGGATCCCCTTCGTGTGCACGCAAGAAGACGGCTCCTCATGGCCGGACATGAAGAAGCGTCGTTGTGGCCTTAAGAAACTTTGTAAATATAATCGAACATTGTAGTTTTATATATTTTGGGTATGTAAAGGGTTGGACATTAAACTCTTATAAAAAAAAAAAATGACTCCCGAAATTGGGCGCACATGTTGTCGCGGTTGCTTCATTAAAACCCGTATAAAAATTTTCTTTCTAAACTTGTTATTTTTATAAAATTTCGACACATAGAAATCTGCATATAGGACATGTCCCAAACCTTTAAATACAATTTACACTTCCAAAATACTTAAAACCAACAACACTTCTTCAAAAGAGCCCTCAAGCTCATCACATTTCATAAAAACAAAAACTATGCACATACATATGCACAACTATACAAGTTCAAAGTAATTTATAATAAAAGAATACATTTGAGTAAATACAACACATAACTAGAAGTCGAGGACCCCGATGATGTTCCAGCCGGTCCGACGATTCAAATTCTAAAAAATAATTTTTAAAACCAGGAAAATAATGAGCTAAAAGAGCTCAGTGAGTGTATGTTTTATAAAATGCTTGCTTTTTCTGAAAATGTTTGAAAACTGTAAAACTATCTTGTACAAAGCATTTTCATAAAATGCTTGCTTGCTTTGCTATAAAAGTTTCTAAAACTTTTCATAAAATGCTTGCTTGTTTTGCTATAAAAGTTTCTAAAACTTTTTATAAACTCACACTGAAAGAGTTAGAAAAGTTTATAAATCCTTTCATAAAATGCTTGTTGCTTTTGCTATAAAGTTTATAAACTTTATAAACTCCGTCAGACTTCTAGTAAACACATGGAAACCTCGTCTCGACTATGCTGCCGAAGGACCTCATGTCCACATCATCATTCCGAGCAATATGGTGGAAGGACTCGTGGTCCACATCACCATAATAGCTACGCTAACCCTATATACTCCAAGACGCGCTACGCTCCTCCTCTAATATGCCATAATGCATGAGCTAAGTTTGCCTACCAAACAAATCTAAAATGCAATGCAATCATGTCCTAAATTCACTGCGTTCGCATTTTAAATACCTCCTCACCTAATGCTTGCTTAAACTAGGATTTCTTTTAGCCCGATTATAAAATATAGATTTTGTTTGCTGCTTGCTTTTATAAAATATGGTTTAACAAATCAAAACCATAAGCTTTAAAATATGGTTTAACAATTAAAAACCATAACATACAAATCGTGAAAACAATTTATAAACAATACACTAGTATTGAAAATAAAGTTTAGAACACTCCACTCTTCCGCTACACACTGAGCAAACTTCGCAATTTCTCCGCCTCCACTTTTACCCTACATATAATTTCCATTTATCACATAATAGCATATTATTTATTTTTCTCACAATAACCTGAAAACATCAGTCTCAAGATCAAAACAAAACCTTAACATAGTCCAGGATTGCCTAAAAACAGTTCTAAAAATTATGTCTGGACTATCCGAAAACAATCCCAAATGGCCTCAACCCGAACTGCTTTGTAAATGGGCCCCAAAATTTAGCTCTGATTGTTCAAAATAGTCCCTTGTAATTCCTAAACTCAGTCCAAAAATTTTGGGACTGAAATTTTACGGCCTCTCACAACCTCTAAGCAAATCCTAAGCCATTAAATGACCTTTAGGATAGAAATAACACAAGTATGAAAATTCCCTACCTCGGAAATACGAAACGCTGCTTTTGGTGCCCACACGTAGCTCACAGACCCTAACTTTGCTCTCTCGTCCGATGAAAACCTACTGGCCCGATTCCAGAGATCTTAGAGAGAGAAGTGAAGAGAAGAAAAAATAAAAATAAAAATCTTCCTCTCTCTCTCTCTCCATTCACGCCTTCCCTGTCTGTTCGTCCGTCCCCCTTTTGACTTTTATCTTTTTTTTATTCTTCTTATTATTATTATTATTATTTGGATATATGACTCATATTGTCTTATTCGTGTCCTTTTCTGCCTCGAAACAATTTATTTCTTTTCAGTTCACTTTATTGTAAATGAACTTAGCTCAAGTCATTTCGACTTTTGAGATTTGTGTAACATCGCCCTTGAAGTCACCGACTTAATTTATCACTCCAAAATCGTAAAATATTCCGCTTGTCTCAGAATTCAACGAAACTTTTATAGGACAAGACGAATTTAACGGTGCAGTCCGTTTCATCATATGAGATCTAGAGAATTTTCTAGGCATCCCTGAACCATTATGGCAATTTATTATTATTATTATCCTTTAACAAATTAAAGTTTCCATGATTTGTACTTTCACCCCTCCACTTTCCTTAATTGAAAAAGTGTCACCATTCTTTGAACACTTTACAATTTCATCCTTAAAAACAACTTCCAAAAATACTACTATGGCACTCAACTAATTAAGGAAACCCTTGGTGCACATATGCGACCCTACGGTTACACGTATCGTACACCCTCTTGGGACGGGGCGTTACACATCCCCACCCCTACTAGCGCATTTGCGGTGTCGACAACCCCATTAAACCCCTGCACCCGATACTTCCAACGACTAGGAGAATCCTATGAAGCTAAGCCGTGTTACTTGTCAAAACACGAGGTACTTTATCTTTCTAAACTTGTGATTTTATAAAATTTCCGCGAAAGATAACAAATTTACATATAGACATGTCCCAAAACTCAGAATACAATTTACACTTCCAAAATACGGTAAACTAATAACATTCTTCAAAAGAGCCTTTGTGCTCATCACATTTTCATAAACAAAACTATGTACATACATGCACAACTATACAAGTTCAAAGTACTTTCTTATAAATATATACAATAATGAGTAAATACATCACATATAACTAGTAGTCAGGAGGACCCTGATATGTCCCAACGTTCAACGTGCCTGTACCTGAAAAATAATTTTTAAAACCAGGAAAATAATGAGCTAAAAGAGCTCAGTGAGTGTATGCTTTATAAAATGCTTGTTTTTTCTAAAAATGTCTCAAAACTGTAGAACTATATTTGACAAAACATTTTCAGAAAACCTTGATTTGCTATAAAAGTTTCTAAAACTTTTCATAAACTCCGCTTGCTTCATATTATAAAAGCTTATAAAATCTTATAAACCGCTTGTTTGCTTATCGCTGGTCGATTTAAAGTCAGAGTGTAAAACGCTTTATAAAAATAAAGATCAACCATCGGGAGGCCTTTCTGCTTGTTAAAATTCTTGCAAACATGGGAAACCTGTGTCTCTACCATGCCTGTGGAAGGACCTCGTGTCCACATCACCTATTATGGTAAATATGGTGGAATGCTTCATCACCACATAAACAGCTAGCGCGCTAACCCTATATACCCCAATACGTGCCACGGTCCTCCTCTGATGTGCCATAATGCATGAACTAAGTTTGTCGACCAGGCAAATCGAAAATGCAATGCAATCATGTCCTAACTTCACCGTGCACATACGAAATACCCCTGACCAGTAATGCTTGCTTAAACTAGGAATTTCTTAAGGCTTGATTTATAAAAATATAATTTTGCTTGCTTGCTTTTTAAAATATGGTTTAACAAATCAAAACCATAAGCTTTAAAATATGGTTTAACAAACTTCGGCCGAGCGGAGCATGATGATTACTTGAAAATCATATTACGTGCCTGAGGGATCATCACTGTATGCCAGTTCGAGAAGGCGCGAAGCTTGGCTTGTCGAGGTGGGTTTCTGGGGACTCGTGGTGTTAGCTATAGGCGTGTCAGAGGACCTTGGGAAGGTTAAGGCTGTGATGAGTTAGAGAGATCAAGTCACTTCGAGATACTCGGGCTTAGATTGGCTGGTATTATGAGGATTCTCCCAAGAAGCGCTATGACGAGATTGACCTAAAAAGGAGGTCGTTTGAGTTGAGTGACCAGGCGAGAAGGCATTCCGCATACTAAAGAGGAGAGGCTTACTTCACTTCTTATACTAATAGTCCCTGAAAGAGGACACAGGTACATCAAAGCTTTAGATGCCTCTGAGACTCGGGACCGGATGCATCTTGATGTAGTCCAAGAGGGTAGTAGCTTATAGTTCCCGATAGTTGAAAAACATTTAGCAGAATTACCCCATGCATGACTTGGAGTTGGCAGCGGTAGTCTTCGCCTTGAAGATTTAGCGCCACTACTTATAGGGTGAGTAGTTCGAGGTGTTTTCAGACCACAAGAGTCTGAAATACATCTTCACGCAACGAGACCTCAACATGAGGCAGCGTAGGTGGATGGAGTTTTTGGAGGATTACGACTTCACTTTGCATTACCATCCCGGTAAGGCAAATGTGGTGGCTGATGCACTCAGCCGGAAGTAACGGGGAGTATTGGCTAATGTAGCTTCCCGAGAGTGGCGGATGCTCGAGACGCTGAGGCGCCTGCATTACGCACGCATGAGCGTGCTCAGTTACTTTGGGATCTAATGGCTACGCCCGTCTCATCGAAAGGCGGGCAGAGTGATAGAGTCCCAGGGGCAGGACGCATAGCTAGTGTCCATTAGGGACCAAGTATAGTCAGGTACAGCTGACGAAGGCTGGGCAATCCACACAGATGATAGTCTTCGGTATAGGAGACGAGTTATGGTCCTCCAGTCGACCAATTTGAGAGAGGAGATCCTCAGGGAGTTCCATTGCTCCTGATTTGCTGTGCATCCAAGTGGCACGGCATACCGCGACCTTTGGTCGCGCATTGTCGAGTTGTGATGAAAAGCGCATCGCCGTGGATTTTGTCCGACGGTGTCTCACGTGCCAGCAGGTCAAGGCTGAGCACTAGAGGCCAGCAGGGCTACTCCAGCCATTGGAGATAGTAGAGTGGAAGTGGGAGCACATCACGATGGACTTTGTGACTCACTTACCACGGACATCGTGGAAGCATGATACGAGATGGGTTATGGGGCGGACTGACCACCAAGTCAACACATTTTTTGGCTCAATGGATGACCTTCACACTGAGGAATTATGCGTTGTATATATGGGAGATAGTATTTGCCAGATGGAGTGCCAATTCCATAGTATCGGATAGTGGATTCTCTGCTTACTACGAAGGCGGGAAGCAGTTTCTAAAAGGCCATGGGGACACAACTTTTGATGAGTACCACTTTTCATCCTCAGATGGATGGTCAATCAAAGCGGACTATTAAGATTTTAGAGGACATGTTGCGAGCATGCGTCTTGGATCTCAAGGGTTGCTGGGAGGAGGATTTACCCTTAGTGGAATTAGCCTACAACAATAGTTACCAAGCATACGATGGCACCCTATGAGGCTCTATACTGGAGGCCATGTCGATCACGCATGTTGACGTAGGTGGGAGAGAGCTCCATCACCGGTCCGTATATGATTAGAGACGCTCAAGAAGGTGGGTATGATCCGGAGCCGCCTCCCACGCTTCGCAGCCGATTAAGAGTTAAGTTGATATATGACAACGACCTCTAGAGTTCGAGGTGGGTGATCATGTCTTCTTAAAGGTGATGCCGAAGAGATGAGTGATCAGGTTCGTAAAACAAGGGAAGCTATCGCCGAGGTACATTAGACTCTTCGAGGTACTCAAGAGGGTGGACACGGCTATGTGATTCGCTAGCATTGCCGTCAAGTTTGTCGAAAGGCTCATGAGGTATTTCATGTCACTATGCTCCGGAAGTACACTCCAGATCCGACTCATATAGTGGATTGGGGCGAGCTTGTTGTTGATGCGGATGGGACCTTAGAGGAGGGACCAATGCGTATCATGGGTAGCCGAGAGCGGGTTTTGTGTGTCAAGATTGTGAGGCTTGGTGGAAGGTGTCGCGGGCGAAGACCGAGGAGTCGAGGAGGCGACATGGGAGCATGAGGACACTGTGCACGCCAACTATCCCTTCTTGTTTGAAGGGGAAGGTGCGTTTTCTAGGCATTAATGTTTTAAATGACTGTCGCATATACATGTGTTTAATTGTGTGTATGTATGCGGGAATTTCGGGACGAAATTATTTTAAGGGGGGAGAGTGTGAAACCTGGGAAAAAATGTATTTTTCCTCAAAAAGGGTAAAACGGTAATTTTGTCGTGGCCTGGCATTGCGCATAAGCACCCCTAGATTTTTTTCTTTTCAGATCTCGATGATGAAATCCGATCACTGGGCTGCATCGTATCGCGAAATCTAGTTAAACCAGAAGAACTACGTTGAATTTCGAGACAGTCGAGTTTTCACGCATTTCGAGATAGAATGTTCCAATCATGGGGTGCCGCGGCACCTGAATTGTGACAAGTGGAGTGCCATGCGTGTCTCACCTTAGGCCGCATGAAGCGCGCGGATTTGTTTGGTGGCATGCGACAATACGGCCCAGCATGGACATGTCAACCACCTTAGAACATGTCTAGGTGATAAGTCGAAAGCATGATGTGTAGAATGTGTACGCCTATATGCGCAAGTGCACGCGTCGCCTCAAGTAATATAGTGTACTACACTGACATCGATCCACCGGGAGAAGTGCGCTGAAAGTACCAACTTTATGCTTTAAATATTATCTAGACCTAAAATCGTAATGAATTCCGATTAATAAAAAGAAAAACTAATCCTATATTATTTGCTAAATCAATTAATTATGAAAACTAGGGTTTTGCCTTCACTTGCCACACTCGATGGATTTTAACCTAAATATATTATTCATTAAGTATATTAATTGATTTACGTTGACGGGTTGATCGTGCCTACAAGATATTCTCTCTCGAGATATATTTGCCTATCTCGCCAGTAGGGTGTATTGCATCTCTGCCTCAACCCCCGACTCAAACTAAATGTTTAAAACCCTTAATCCACACTTGAATCTAGATATTCTATTCGATCACCAAGTGTTGCTCTATTCATATCCCTGGGGGTCATCATCTCTCAATCTCAAACTCCGAGCAAAAACACGCCAATGTTGGCCAAACACTACCATGTAAATAAAATACAGAGATAGAGCAAGTCGAGATAAAATCAATCCATATAATGAATGAAAACGTAATTAACCATTAATCCATTCGAAAGTAGCAAGGCTACAACAAAAACCTAGAAATAAATATAGAGCATCTTTAAGTCAAAGAAAAGCATCAAAAAAGAGAGAAACAAAGAAAGAGGATGAGAATAAATGATTTTGAGTGAAAGCGTCATCTCATTTTCTTCAATCTCCTTCTTCTTCAAGCTTTTCCCCTTCAAGATGTGCCTTAGGGTGTTTTCACCCTAAGAGAGGGCTTCTCCCCTTCAAAAAAGCTCCAAAATCTCTCACAAATCCTCCTCCTTTTCGATCCCTCCGGTTTGAGCTTTAAAACCCTCCATTATGGGCTCAAAATAGGCTAAAATTCCACCCAAAACCAACCCCGAAAGTCGTGACGTCGTGCAGCAACGTCGCGACGTCGGAATGCTATATTTCTGCAACGTCGCGACGTTGGTTCTCAACGTCGCAACGTTGCTGCAGTCCCCTGTTTTTTCTCCAACTTTGTAAGGTCATAACTTTGTCATACGAACTTCAATTTGGGTGTTCTTGGTACCTTTGGAAAGATCTTGAAGTTTAAAATCCATCCATATATGGCTTGATGAAATATGAGCTCATATGATGTCTGAAAACGTCAAAATAAAGAGTCTCTCCCCGCTAAAGGTGCCGCGAATGTTTGCTGATTTTCTTCAAGTTTTGGAACTTGCATAACTTCTTTGTTCGAACTCCAATTTTGGTGTTCTTGGTATCCATGGAAATATCTTGAAGTTTATAATCCATCCATATATGGCTTGATGCAATAGGAGGTCATTTGATATCTGAAAACGCCAAAATTCAGTAGCCTCTCCTGGTTATTCTGTAGTAGTTTTTCCAACAATTTTGCACAATTCCACCAAATGGATGACCTGATCATAAGTGTGAAATTTTAGAGCATTAGGGCACTTATTTAACATAAAAACACTTGAAAAACTAACTAAAGGATAGGCGTAAAATGAGTATTTAAGACATCATCACTAGGCTTGGTTGCTAGGATGGGCGGGAAAGGAATCAAACATTGTGAGAGGAGGGGAATTACTGCTAGGAGAAGAAATTCATGGACCGAGGAGAACCAGGGGAGAAAGGACTTAAAATAAAGAAGAAAGGAAAGAAAGGAAGAAGGAAGGAAGAGGGAGGAAAAGCTACAAGACTCCATTTTTGTGTAAGGTCAAGAATCAAGGACTTAATCCCACACTACAAGAGGTAGGGACTTTGCCTATTTGGTTATTTTCCTGCTTGGGGCCATGTAAATGGAATTGGTTGAGTTTGGTTGTGACCCTCAATGAAGGAGATTTCGTGTATAGGGTAAATGTTGTGTTTTAGGGGAGATGTCGTCACTTTTTTTTTTTTCTTCGACCCTTTGATTGTGTTCTCGCCATAACCCTGGGCCATAAATCATTTGAATTGAGGATTTTGTATTTAGGTAAACTAGACTTAGAGGAGAACATATCTCCTGAAATAGGTCTACTCAATTTTGTGACTCTTTGACTCATAAATTCATTCAAAGTGGAGTTAGGTTCATGCAGTTTTCCTGTGCTGTGTTGAGATCCCGTGACTGTGTTTTGGCCATAACTTGTCCATCAAACATCAGAATTGAATGATTCTAATTGCTGGGTAAACTAGACTTATAGGGGAACATATCTCCTTGAAATAGGTCTATCCAATTTCTGACTCATTTTGACTCAGAAATGCATTCAAAGGGGAGCTATGTTCAGGCAGTTTATGGTCTTATTTGAAAACTCAGTAGCCATGTTAAAAACAATGTTTCCAAAATTGTTTCTCTTTGCTTTTAGATTAGTTTTAAATCATGGATTTTGTGATTTCTGGGGTTAATCTCTATACTCAGTTATGATGGTATGAGGCTTGAATCTTAAGCCATTGTAAATTGTGAATCAAAGTGCCATCTCTTGGTTAAGAGATGACATGATGACTTTATTGTGTGTACACGGTACTGATTTGGCACTGCTTTTGGTGCTGAATTGTGTGGGCTCAGGAATGGGATGAAGTCTAATTGGGTCACACAATGTTAAATGAAAATGGAAAACGAATAGTGTCGGGCTGAAAGTAGGGATAGACACGCCTCACGTGAAAAGCCCGAAACTCCGGTGAGACAAATATGATCCATCGATGAAAGCCTAAAATGTCGAAGGGTGTAAGAGACTCCGCAGAGACTCAAAGTTCTGTTGCTTCAAAAGACACAAAACGATTAAATAAATATCACATGGTGACTATGGGTTGTGTGACGGAGCTCTGACTAACTCGCATTGATTTATTGAGACTTGCATTGCGGTGGGTCGGAGGTTGACCTGATATGGGGCATGTAGAGTGTCGTCTCATACATGCATGTTTTCCATGATAGGACAGCATGTCTGCATGGATTGTGTTGTTTGTGTGTCTGTGAAATGATCATTTGCATGTGTGCACCAAAGGGGAGTAGCCCCGGTAGGTTTTGTTTCTATCACTGAAAGTGTAGCTTTTACTCCTATCGTGGGGACCCCCTCTCCCTCTTTCAAGTATAGGTCACGCGGGCAACGACGCCTCCCTAAAGGCCGATAGTTAAGAAGAGGGCCAGGTTGTGGCCTTGATGTATTTTTGTATATGTATGATAATCAAGTACTGTAATACATATCCCTGCTTGTATATTGGAACAACATTTGGTCTTCTAATGCACGTATTTGTACCCATATGTGAGTGAGGTGCCATAACCTCACGCTTTGTATATGGATCGGTATGAAGAGCGGTGTATTTATGAATTAAATATGCAGGGATGAGTCTCGGTATACGAGACATGTGAGTGCAATATCGGGATACCTGATTTCCATAGACTTTCGCAGGTTGACAGGTTGTCGATAAGACCCATGGGTTTTGGGGCGTCACAGGGATGGATCTAGAAAATATAGTTAGGAGTGTGATGACTAAGTATTTTACCTTCCAAATTTGAGGTCAGGAGTTCAAACCCTTATGTAGGTCTGCAACTGATGATGGTCATAGTTTTAAAAAGACCGCTTAAGAGATAACCATAGGGTCCCTTGTTATAGTGTCTCACTTTTTAATACATGCATTCTATTAAAAAAAAAAGTTCATCCTAGACTTTAATTTCTATTTTTTAAAAATATTTTTATTCTTAAAATGTTTAATTTTTTTATAGATCAATTAGATTTTGAATCACACTCGCTTTACTACCAGCATGTGTCTTATGTTGCGCCTTAAGCATTAGTAGCTATTAGAGGCTTTTGCAGATTTTAGAACTATGATGATTGCATATATTTCCTTTTTCTACCTAAAGGATGGAAAATGAGCATATATAATTAATTTCCATAAGAAAACCCTAATATTTAATGTACCATTTGGGAGGTATAAGTGTTTTATTCATGTATATATGTTTTAATGTACCATGGGGTTTCTTTCTACCTTTGTGTGTCTTTTGGGGCACCGAAGAAACTCTTTTCTTAGCCAAATTCATACTGATTTTCTTGTACAAACGATTATCCCCAGTTATGCATGACACTTCATCCAGTATAACAAAGTTTATCGGCTTTATTTCTTGACAGTTGAACCCCACTCGCCCCACCATCTCTACGGCAGTGGTGGCTACAGTTGTTGCTCTCTGATGATGATGATGCAACAGATATCCTCCTCCTCCTCCTCCTCCTCCGCCTCCATTATTGGTTGGAAAATTCCTCGCCATTCCGACGCTGCGAAAGGCTTCACACCAGAAACATCGATTCAAGGAAAACCCATATGAAGTTTTCGGGCGGGATCCAAACAAGCGGCTCGACTAATTGAGGGTTTTTGAGGAGGCATTGGCGGGAAACTGATGATCCAAATGGTGGAAATCTTGGAAGAGAGATTTTGATGAACAGGGTTCTAAGGAAAACCCACCTTCTCCTCCTTCACCCATATAAGGTGGTTTCACATAATTCTCAGGGCAGAACATTGCTGGCTGAGAGAAGCCAAGATTTTCCTTGTACTTTATGTCAAAATCCATGAGAGAGAGAAAGAAAGAAAGCACGGGAAAGCGAGAGAAAATTTTTGTGTGTGTGCGTGTTTTTTTTTTGAAGCTACCAAGTTTGTGTGTGGCCATTATTGGCATTCTTATTCCTTAATAGGTATGAGAATGGTGAAGTTTGTTAATAAGATTTACTATTAGATGGGGTTCATCCTGTCGTTGATCGTTTAATCCAACGGTCGATTAAGCTCATGCTGTGACTTTTAAGTTCTGTATGGGTATGTGACATGAGTCTTACCAAATTTTCCATTTGTAAGATCAAAGGGATGAGTCTTGTTTCAAATATTCACTGCAGACTCACCCTAGTCAGTTGGTGCCAGCTTGTTACAACTTGCTTACCTGGCATCCTTCCATTGGATCTATTTGTGTATTTCCGTTTTCCATTTTAGGGTATTTTCGTTATTACGCTTCAACGTTCAAAATAGCTACCTAATCATATATTGCCAGCTGGCGTCAAAAGCCAACAAGGTTTGAGAGAGACACTCTTAAGGGGATTTGTGATGCCCCAAAACCCGGGGTCCGTATACTCGATACCTGGCGTCGTGACCCTCCAAAATCCGAGGGTCCGGCTTGACAACCTCAGCCAACCCGAGGAATATCCGTGGTCGCTTCAGATATTTTTCTACAAATATACAAATTTATAATATTTACAAGAGTTTGATGTACAACTCTTTTACACTTTACATGCCAACATATATTAAAACTAGATTGTTCTAATATATTTTACAAAAATAGTTCTCAAGGCCACAACCCGGCTTTCTTCGTACTCATAGCCTCGAAGGAGTGCCGTCTTCTCGTGTACCTGAAAGGGTGGTCCCACGACGAGGTGAGCAAAACCCAGTAGATATATCTCCTACCAAGGCTACTCCTCACCTAAGAGCAACATGCAATGCCAATACATGCATTCAAGATCTATACTTTGTCAGACTCGAATGTCTACATGTCCCGAATGCAAGATGCCCCCATGACTCCAAACTCAGTCCACTAACTCCCTCACACCTGCATATGGCAAGTGTGAAACCGTCATGGGTGTCCTGCCCCTGACCCTTTTTCCAAAACAATAGATTTTTGTTTTGTAACTCTAGATTACATCGATACCCTCTAATGCCTACTATTTCCTTACCCAAAGGTCAGGTGTTATGCATTTATGGCCACGATTTCCTGCTCACCACAGATGACGATGCCTATACAACATTCTGTTTTATTAAAAAATAGTGGATAGTCTTCGATAACCCGCTTTATTTCAAAGTACTGATTAATCTCTCCGATAAACCCGTTTTATTCAAAAAAAAACAGTGAGACAATCTCTGATAAATGTTTTATTCAAAAACATTGGACAATCTTTGATAAACTGTTTTATCTGCAATAGTGATAGTCTCCGATAAACATTTTATTCAAAAAACATTGGACAATATCCGATAAACCGCTTTATTAAAAATGTGGACATATCCGATAACCCGCTTTATTTCAAAAAACATCGACAATTTCCACAAACGTTTTATTAAAAAAACAATGGATAGTCTCTGATAAACATTTTATTCAAAAACATTGGACAATATCCGATAAACTGTTTTATTCAAAAACAGTGGACAGTCTCCAATGAATGTTTTATTCAAAAATATTGTACAATATTCGATAAACTATTTTATTCAAAAACAAGTGATTTAGCCTCCGATAACGCTTATTCAAAAACATTGACAATCTCTCGATAAATTGTTTTATTCCAAAACGCTTTAAATGCACCCGTGAACTCCATCGATGTAGTCTAAAATATCGAGCCCACCATCTAACACCAAACACAATGTCGATTTACTGGTGGTCGAACACCAACACAAAGGTCGACTCCCAAATCATGCACTCACACCCGACATCGCTAGGATGTGCCATGCATAAATGCAATGCATATGTCATTGCATGCCATTTCATGCCTACATGCACGCTTACATGTCACATGTAAACATATCTATTACACTACTTGTCAAGTGTCATGGATAAATTATATTTAATACATAAAAATTATTTCCATTTTTATCACACATTCAAAGATGTTATTCAATTTACAAAGAATAACACACATTACCATTCCTCGACCATAAATCCGTGCATGCTTAGCTCGAAATAACTGACTCACCCGTAAAGTCCAGCTTTTGTCAATACCACACAAAACATCCAACACACAATTCCCTGTTCAGGCCATATGTAGCCCCAAGCATTTCAGATACAAATCGGTTCCGAAAACAGAAGTTCCGGAAACCAGAACGGGCCATTCCTCAACTGTTCGTGACCCAGTCCAATGTTCAGCCCATGGTTTGGCTAAGTACTTTATCTTATTAAATTCTAGACTCAACGAGCTTTCCGTAGAGTCCAAAAACGCGCGAATTGGAGTTCGACGAGAGTTATGGTCATCCCGAAGGATCGCGACCGTAAAGGTGTAAGCGGAAATTTGGGCACACCCCCGGTTGCCATTCTACTCGGGATTTTGCGTCCCGAAACACAATGTTCGGGTCTCAGACAGCCTTTGAAACCTTCGTGGAAACCGGTCTTTGAACATCACACAACAACAACCAAACCACACACACATCTTAAATTCGGGCCTCAAATAGGGGCGAACCGCAGCCATTATGGTCCTTATGCGTAAAATAACCGGAGTAGGAGGAAACTTACCTCTCATAGCGTAGTTCCGAGACCTTTGCCATTCGGGTCTGCTCACTGCGCGACACTCCTTCCTTTTCCTCTCTTCCTTTTCTTTCTTTCTCCTTTTTCTTCTATTATTCTTTCCTTTTCTCTTCTTTCCTCCCTTTCTCTTTTCATTTCCTCCCTTTCTCTTTGCCCTTCCTCCCTTTCCCCTTTTCCTTTCCTCCCCTCCCCTCCTTCTACGAACATCCCATTTATACATTTTGAACCTTTCCATGCAGGTGGGACATGGCTTGCCATGTGTCTTGCAATGACATGCAAATGGACACATGGCTTGCCATATGTCACTCGACAACCGATGCCTCGAAATACGTGAAATTTCGACTGTCTCGGAATCAAACAAAATTCGACTGGGTAGCCAAATTTCACGAGATGATTCCAATAGTGCAATCCGTTTTGTCATCCAAGATCTAGAAAAATCCCAGCTTTTCCTCCAGGACTATTCCGACAAATCACCCTTTTTACCTTTTTTTTTTTTTGAAAAATTTAAATTTAACTTTAAATTTTTCACAGGGTTTACAAGATTTGTTCTAAAACATGCAAATGCATGACAAACTTTTTCAACACGTGGTAAAAATGATGAAAGATGGTGAACATTTTGGATTAAAATAATATATATATATATATATATATTTTAAAATTATAAAAATAATGTATATTTGAAACTATAGAAAATGTTGTTGTACTCAACAATGACTTTATAATTTTTTTTAGGGTGTTGTTACTTGACACCACTGGTGTAAAAAAAAGTCACTATAATTTTATAAGGGTAGTGATTTTTGTCATTTATTATAAGGGATGGAAGAAAGTGGGTATGGAAATGGTGTTTGACATCATGATGTCACCAAACATTTTCCTTTTTTTTAAGCAAATGTTGTGGACGCCTGGGTCGGGGTTCGCTGACAACCCACACCTGCGAATATTTCCGTGGATGTCGGGTAACCCGACACCACTCACGAAAATCGGGCAGAGTCTCCTTTGTACGGCTAGCTCTACCCAAAATACAACCTGTCTCAACATTTACAACGACCACACCGGGTCCACATGCGAGTAAAAAAAATGGCCACTTGGGCTACATACTCACAAAAATACATCAACTATATTATCATAGTTCAAGAGTTAATACATTACTCTTTACCAAAACATATATCAAAATCTAGAGTTCTAATACATGTTTTACAAAATAAAATATCAAAGCCACAACCCGACTTTCTTTCTAAACCCGGCCTCTAGTGAGCGCCGTCCTCCTGTACACTCCCTATACCTGAAATAGTGATCCCTCGACAGGGTGAGCAAAGCCTAGTAGTGATAATTTCCTACGTGGGTTACTCCCCACCTAAGTGTACATGTCATGGAAAACAATCACACTCAAGTAAATACATGATCCTACTTGAATGTCTACATGCCTAATCCCATGTCTCGAGTCCTCGACTCCCTCACACATGCCTAAGCCAATGCGAGTAAATTACGCTTTCAAAACAAAGTTTTTGTTCTCGAAAACTTACTAATTAGCCAAAATTTATTGGACAACCCTTCGAGGTGAATCTGTTGGATAACCCTTTGAAACAATTCATGAGCCCATCCGACATGAATTGTTGGACAATCTCCCAACACAATTCTCCGGAAAATCTTCCGTCGAAATTCCTTTCACAAACATTTTGGTCTTTGTTTTCATGTCATGCACTCACACCTAATATTCCCAGTCGCCTAAAATAAGATATGAAATGATTATGCCAATTCCAAAATATTCATACTAATATATTTTTCATGTATATATTAACATAATTAAATTACATAATCCATGTTATTCAATTCACAATCAATAACACCAAAATTAGCTCACATGGGCTAATTAACCACTCAAGCAATTCATTTTGAAGCACCCAAACCACACAAAATCACATAATAAAATCACGTGGAATGAAACCCCGTGGCCAAAGACTATTCACGGCCAAGACAACAAGGATTTTCTCCACTCGGTTCAAATGTTTTGAGACCGAAATCACGGCTAAATTAAGCCTCGGAATATCCCTAACCATTCACATGGCTCTTAGCCAAAGAATAACACAAGTAAGAGAAGACCCCTACCTCTTGGAGTTGTCGGAACTCCACCAAATCGGTGTCCACGCGTAGCCCTCGCCGCGTAGAACAGCTTTACTTCTTGGCCTGAAGCGAACCGAAGGTCCGAACACCGGGAAATCTAGAGAGAAGTCACACACTCTCTCTCTAGAATTTGAATCCAGCACCTACCGCCCGTTTTTATGTCTTTTTGGAGAAGAAAACTATTTCTTCTTTGTCTTATTCTCATTTAACTTTCTAATAATTCCATCCATGTCCCTTTAAGGATTCTTTGACATAAGGACTTAATCTAAGCCATTCATCTCCAATTCCTCTCTCTTAATCATGCAACATGTGTCACATGGGTACATGTATTATGTGACTTTTGTCACATTACATGTCTCTCACAAGTCGTTTTATGGCACCCGACACCCGGTGCCTCGAAAAACGTGAAATTTCGACTGTCTCAGAATTCGACGTGATAGCTAGATTTCGCGAGACGATTCCAAACCCAGAAGTCCGCTTTTGTAATCCGGAGATCTAGAAAATTTTCTGATTTTGACCGAAATTACCATTTTGCCTCTTTTTCGTAAAATTAGATTTTCTCTCGGGTTTCACAAATGCATTTATTGACTTTATAACTTTTGTTTTTAAGAAAAATGTCGTTGTCCCAGTAGTGACATTTCAATGTTTTAAAACATAATGTCAAGTGTTGCATACATCGACATTTACTGTATCAAACATATTATTTTTAGTTTAAATAATCCTTTTAGTTTAAATAATTTATCTAAAAAAATCAACTTTTATGCATCACCTTTTAAATAACTTATATTTTTGCTTGAGAAAATTTATTATTATAATAATAATAATAATAAAAAATTAAAGTCACAATAATTTCTTAAAAAAGATTAATAAGATAAATATTAAACCAATTTAAAATAATTATATAAAATAAAGAAAAATATAATTTAAAATAATTATTTTAAATTATTCAAGTGAAAAACAATGAATTTTGTTTATTTTAATATCGATAAGATAATTTTTTATTAAAAATTTATAAGATAATATAAATCATTTAAAAGAATAATATAAAATAAAATGACAATATAATTTGTAATAAATAAAATTTTAATAATTAATATCAAATATCAAAAAATTGGTTTAATCAAATAAACTAATTTAAAATTATCCATTGAAAAAAATTAGTTTATATTATCTTATTAATTTAAAATTATCCGATTGAAAAAAAATAGTTTATCTCGGATTATGTCATTTTATTTTATATTACATTTTTAAAATTTTTTTTATATTTATCTTATTAATTTGTTTTTAAATTATCTTATTCGAGCATTAAAGTAATCTGGATAATTTAAATTATATTCTCCTTTTTTATTTTATATTATTCTTTTTAAATTGTTTTTCATATTTATCTTATTAATCTTTTTTTTAAAGAATTACCGTTACTTTAATTTTATTATTATTATTATTATTATTATTATTATTATCATAATAATAAATCTCCCAAACATAAAAACAAGTTATTTAAAGGGTGAGTAGTAAATAGTACCAACATGTGAATAAAGTAAGATATCATTAATTTTAATAATTTGTATTTTGATTTTTTATTGATTCAACAAATGCGTAAAATTTAATTTATTTTAGATAAATTATTTAAACTAAAAACCATAGTTTGATACCTTAAAATTTGAAATTATAGTAAATGCCGCTATCACCAAAAGAGGCATTATCTTAAATTTCTTTTTACAAAGTCGCTTTTCAAGATAGCGGCATTTGTATAGAATGAAGTAGATTGTGCAATAGTTTCAAATATACATTTTTTTTTAATTTCTTTAAAAAAATATTATTTTAATCCAAGACTCTAGGGTATTTCCATCATTACGCTTCAAATTTCCAAAATGCCTACCTAATCTGATATCGCATTAGTGTCAAAAGCCAACAAGGCTCGAGACCCTCCCGAGGATTTGTTCCTAAACATGCAAATGCATGACAAACTTTTCAACATGTGGTAAAATGAGGAAAGACAAAGGAACTAACTATTATACGAAACACCGGCTTTTTAATTTCTACCCTATAAAAAGCACATTTTACAAAAAAAAAAAAAAAAACTTTAGCATTCATTCTCTCACCCACTCCAACATTAATTTTGTTTTTAATTAAATTAGTAAAGCAAGAGTCGACTACAATTATCATTTCTATTATTTTCATGTTTTAAATAAAATTCACTTAATTATTTTTTCTAATCTACATTCTATTCTATTGATATTTAATTATTTTGTGATTTTTCGACATAACAAATTAAATGTACCATCTGTGAATTATGGAGAGAGTAAAAGAGGGATTGTAACTAAAATAGAATTTAGTGTAATGAAATATTTAGTAAGCAAATAAGAGTTGGTTCAAATTAGAGAAACATTATTAAGAAACGTCAATTTTATTAGCTATCAATTACTCCTCCTAATTACACAGGTCAAGGTAACGTTCATAATTTTTTCTTATCCTTAAATTCTGCAACAAATGGTCTTAATTAAAATTTAAAATAAAACAAAATAAACTTAAATGTGTTTGTTTCCAAGGAAGAATGAAATGAGGTTTGTTGGTGTCCTCACTAATCTATAGCAAAATGTTCTTAATCAAAATTAAAAAATTAAATGTTTGTTTCAAGGAAAATGAAATGAAATGTGGGGTGGTTTTTGTTTGTGTCTTCTTCAATCTATGGATCATTCAAATAAAAATGTAGATAGATAGATTGATGTGTCTAGACTTTAGATGAAATTGGAGCCGAGCCCTCAAAGATAGGGGGTGTGGTGGTGGTTATCAGATATTTATAATTTGTAGTAAATACCAAATATTTCATCAAAGATTAACTCCGAGAAATAATCACAAAATCCATCTCCTTTTACTTCACACTCCATCAATGAAGCCATACCATGATTATCACCGGGAGGGTACTAGACATCTTATTTAGAAGAGAGTCAATACCATACCTCCCGAAATATGTTTGCATCAAAGGAAAAACTGGGACTCTCCTCAGAGTCGTACTGTGACTACACCATCGACTGTGCGTATCGGGAGCTCGCTTGTTCATGGAAGGTCCGAGAGTAGAGTTAGGTGGCATGGTGGTGGTATTTGCATTAAGGTTTTTCATAGTCCACACGCTTCTTGATTCCAAGTTGAGGCTTTGATGTAGTTCTCGAGAATGGTGTGCTTTGTCTTGATACTTAGGAGCGCATTTCTCCTTTGAGAGCTTCATTCTCTTTTCAGAAAGATTCCAAAGGGTTTTTGGCGGAGTTTTCTCGTTCTTCCAGGCAACCTTTGCAATTTCCGCCCACTTGTTTCCTATTTCTGCATGGGCTTCGATTAGAATCTTGTCCTCCTCTTCACTCCATATGTCCTTCTGCATATCAAAAACTGCACCTGTGATATATGATTCCACTTCTATATGTATATATAGATGATGTTCAATGGTGGGATGGACCAAGAAAATATAGTTAGGAGTGTGATGACTAAGTATTTTACCTTCCAAATTTGAGGTCAGGGGTTCAAACCCTTATGTAGGTCTACAACCGATGATGGCCCTAGTTTTAAAAAGACCGCTTAAAATATAAATCCATATGGTCCCTAGCTTATAGTGTCTCATTTTAATACATGCATACTATTAAAAAAAGTGCATCCTAGACTTTAATTTCTATTTTTAAAAATATTTTTATTCTTAAATGTTTAATTTTTTTTAAAAAGATAAATTATATTTTGAATTGTCAATTCATGGTTTTACTTCACTGTGCATGTGTCTTATGTCATACTTTAAGCATTAGTAAATTTATTAGAGGCTTTGCATTTTTTAACTACGATGATTGCATATATTTCCTTTTTCTACCTAAAGGATGGAAAATGAGCATATATAATTAATCTCCACAAGAAAACCCTAATATTTTATGTTCTATTTGGGAGGTATGAGTGTTTTATTCATGTATATATTTTCTATATATGATGATGTATGCATGACCCTTATGGTAAGGAAAGGGAGACATAATTTTTTTCTAATTAAGCTTCTGAATTTGGAATATTGGATTTGCTAACAAACAAGAGATGGTGGAAGACATTAATATCAAGGCATTTGGGTAATGGACACAAGGTTTTTGATTTAGTGGAAGGAAAAACCCTATATATCTCTTGCGATATATATATATATATATATATATATATATATATATATATATATATATATATATATATATATATATAATGAAATTCATCAATAGACAAGTAGAACATAAAAAATAAAAAATAAAAAATGAATCAAAAGGAAGAAGAAAGACAAAAGAAACCTAATGTTAGGCCCGAGATGATAGCCATCTCTCTTCAGACCGCCTCCCTATCCCATTCAACATCCGAGAAATCGACCCATTTTCACTCCATACCGCTCCACTGGGCCAGACCAATAAATTTTCATGCATGAGAATGCATGAGAAAACACGTTATCAAAGATAGAACAATAGAACAAAAACCCATAAAAAAAAATTATACATTTTCATAAACTAGAGAGTTATATAAATCTTTTTATTATTATTATTATTATTTTTAAATGTCCCACCTGTCTTCTTCAATCGTCCATTGCCCCTTAACCACATGGGGTTTGTTTCTACCTTTGTGTGTCTTTTCGAGCGCCTGAGAAACTCTATTCTTAGCCGAATTCATACTGATTTTCTTGTACAAATGATTCTCCCCCGTTATGCATGACACTTCATCCGGTATAACAAAGTTTACCGGCTTGATTTCTTGACAGTTGAACCCCACTGGCCCTACCATCTCTGCGGCGGCAGTGGCCACAACCGCTGCTCTCTGATGATGATGCTGCAACAGATATCCCCCTCCTTCTCCTCCGCCACCATGATTGGTCGGAAAATTCTCGGCCATTCTGATGTTATCAGCGAAAGGCTTCAATTCGTAAACATCGAGATCTGCGGTGCCACCCATATGTGAAGCTTTCGGGCGGATCTAAACAGGCGGTGTGAACTCCGAATTGGAGGGTTTTTGAGGCATTACGGAAATCGATGATCGTGATGGTAATTCCTGAAGAGAGATTTTGATGAACAAGGTTCTAAGGAAAACCCACCATCTCCTCCTCCACCCATATAAGGTGGTTTCATGTCATTCTCAGGGAAGAACATTGCTGGCTGAGAGAAGCCGAGATTTTCCTTGTACTTTCTGTCAAAATCCATGAGAGTGAGGAAGAAAGAAAGCACTGAGCGAGAGAAATTTTTGTGCGTGTGTGTGTGTGTTTTTTTTTTTTGGAGCAACAGTTTATGTGTCGTTGTCCTTACTCGTTACTCTTTAATAGGTATGAGAATGGGGAAAGCATTTACTATTAGCTGGGTTCATCCTGGCCGTTGATTGGGATTAATCCAATTGTCAGGATTGCTCCACTGTTGTGACTTTTAAGTTCTGTATGGTTAGTGGGACAGTGGGCCCTACTAAATTTTCCATTTTAGTAAAAAAGGTAAAAGGTATGATTCTTCGCTTTAGACAACCCACACTCACCCCGATCAAGTCATGCGCTTGTTAAGCAACTTGCTTACCTGGCATCGTCCCATTGTATCTATTTGTGTATTTCTGTATTCCATTTTAGGGTATTTCCGTCATTACGATTTAGCTTTCAAAATAGCTACCAAATCGATATTACAATAAGGCCCTATAGATTTATTCAAACATGCAAATGCATGACAAAAACTTTTTTCAACACGTGGTAAAATGACGTAAAAGACAATGAACTAACTATTATGCTAAATGACTTTTTTACTTCTACCCTAAAGCAATATATTTTACAAAAAAACTCTTCAAGATTCATTCTTTTAGCCTCAACTCCAATATCAATTTTATTTTAATTAAATTAGTAAAGCAGAGTTTGACTACAATTATATTTATATTATTTTCTCATGTTTCAAATAAAATTAATTAATTTTTTTTTCTCGATCTACATTATATTCCTATCGATATTTAATAATTTATTTTTTTGATTTTTGTGAAGAACAAATTAAACAAAAATATCCAGAAATTTATGGAAAGAGTAAAAGAGGGATTGTAACTGAAATAGAATTTAGTGTAATGAAATATTTAGTATGCAATTAAGAGTTGATTCTAATTAGAGAAACATTATTAAGAAACGTCAATTTTATTAGCTATCAATTACTACTAATTACACAAGTCAAGGTAACGTTGATAAATTTTTCTTGTCCTTAAATTATGTAGCAAATGGTGTGAAACCTCGGAAAATCCAAAATTATGAGGAAGGATAAAACTGTAATTTCGGTAGAAAATTCGGAATTTTTCTAGATATCGGATGACAAAACAGACTTCACCGTTGGAATCGTCTCGCGAAATCTAGCTGCTACGTCGAATTTCATCAAATTCTGAGATAGTCGAAATTTCATGTTTTTGAGGCACCGAGAGGGGTGTGGGACACTTGGCACGTTTTGGGTAACCTAAGAGGTGCCACGTGTCAAGTGTTGGATGAGTCAAACAAATGAGCCCAAGTGGGCCCATAGGAGACATGTGGCACCATGGGATTAAATGGAAATCCAAAGTAGATGGATAAAGGGGTAAGGAAAATTCTAAGAGCCAATGATAGAATGACATGTGGCAAGAAGAGGACAAGTCCTCTCACCCCATCTCGAATTAACTGGGGGAGTGGAGGAGAAGTGAACAAACCGGTAGTTATATAGTTAAAGAAGATTTTTGCAGCACCCAACTTCTCTAAATTTCTTCCTATGATCGAACCATCAAACCCTATAAGGCAAGAAGAAAGTTGGTCCCCACTCCGCAAGAACTACACGTTGGTACCCAGATTGCGGAGTTTCGACAAACTCCAAAAGAGGTAGGGTCTTCTCTACTTGGTTTATTTTCGACTTAAGAGTCATTTAAAATGGTTTGATGGTGAGGCCGTGAGTGGTCGCTTGGTCGCCCCAAAACTTTCGTGACCGAATCGCCAATCTCGGGACCCATTTCGGGGTAGTCCTCGACTGATTTTGGATCTAAATGGTCCTTGTGTGCTTAATTTGTGTTGTTGCTTGATATTTGAACAACATGCAAATTGTGCAGGGAGGTATACATCCGTGAATTGTTTATGTTGCATGTGTTTATAAATATTCATGTGACATAAAAATAAATGTGCATTGGCATCATGCATTTGTATGTGCACAAGAACATCGCGACATTGGGGCGGAGGCATGGTTTGGCCGATTTTATATTTAGTGTTAACCATGGTAAATCGGGCACCGTGTTTGGTGTTCGACAACCGTCGGGGACATGGTAAGATCGACATCGTTGCGTCGATGGTGGGCTCGCAAAGTACGGGGACATCGTCCAAGCTGAGAGTATGATTTTAAAGTAATAAAAAAATGTCCAATGTGAAGATAAAAGTTTTATTAGGAATTGTCCAGTGTTCGGAGGATGTCTAGTGCTCGGAGGATGTCCAATGCTCGAAGGACGTCCAGTGTTCGGAGGGTGTCCAAAGTGTTCGGGAGGGGTGTCCAAAGGCTCAGAGGATGTCCGTTGTTCGGGACATGTCCGTATTCGGAGTTTTCCCATGGCCTGAAAGCAGTGTCCTAGGGTTTCGGAGGATGTCCAAAGGATTTTAAATGTAAAACAAATATTTTGTTTTGAAAATAAATTCTCATACATGAAAAGTTACGTGTGTGAGGGAGTCGGTGAGGACTCGGGGCATTGACAGGGCATATAGACATTCAAGTAGGATCGTACATTTGCTTGAATGTGTTTGGTCGCCATTACATGTGCACTTAGCGGAGTAACTCCATGTAGAGAATTCAACTACTGGGCATTGCTCACCTTGTCGAGGGAAAATTATTTCAAGAACTGAAGGCGCACCAGGGGATGGAACGCATTCGAGGTCTTAGAGACGAAGATATGGCCATATGTGGCCTTATTATGCATTTTTTAAAATCGGGGTAAAAGACCCCGCTGATAATTTGTAAATAAAAAAATTGTAAATAAATTCTTTCGTATAAATATACATTTTGGACGAGTATGGATAATGGACCCGATTGAGTCATTTTACTCACGTATTGGTTTCGCGATACGAGACAATAATAAAAGCTCGCAGGTTAATCTATGGTCACCCACTTCGGATCGGGGCGTCACAAATGGTCTTAATTAAAATTTAAAATAAAACAAAATAAACTTAATGTGTTTGTCAAGGAAGAATGAATGAGGTTTGTTGTGTCTTTCAATCTACAACAAAATGTTCTTAATCAAAAGTTAGTACATTAACATTAGAACAAAAACCCAGATAAAAAACTAAAAAAAAATTTATACATTTTCATAAACTAGAGAGTTATATAGGTATTTTTTTAATTATTATTATTTTTAAATTTCCCACCTGTCTTCTTCAATTGTTCACTGCCCCTCAACCACATGGGGTTTCTTTCTACCTTTGTGTGTCTTTTGGAGCGCCGGAGAAACTCTATTCTTAGCTGAATTCATACTGATTTTCTTGTAC
The DNA here is from genome assembly GCA_016808115.1 of Tetrastigma voinierianum. NCBI lineage: Eukaryota > Viridiplantae > Streptophyta > Magnoliopsida > Vitales > Vitaceae > Tetrastigma > Tetrastigma voinierianum. The sequence continues at coordinate 87,553 of JAEQBH010007568.1, forward strand.
AAACGATTCTCCCCTGTTATGCATGACAATTCATTTGGTAAAACAAATTCTGGCTTAGTTCTTGAGTTCAGACTGCAGCCCACCATATCTACGATTGGTGGCACAGCCACCGCTCACGATGATGATGCTGCAACATATATCCTCCTCCTCCTCACTCCCTGCCCCTCCATTATTGGTCGGAAAATTCTGACCATTACGTTTTTCGGTCAAAGAGCTTCAAATTAAATAAGCTTATGAGATTCATAGAAGACCCATATGTGAAGTTTGAAGGGATCCAAAACAAGCCGGTTTGAACTCCGAGGTGGAGGGTTTTGAGGCATTGGCGGGAAAGCGGTGATCTAGATGGTGCCGTCTTGGAAGAGATATATTTTGATGAACAGGGTTCCCCAGGAAAACCCACCATCTCCTCCTCCACCCATATATGAGTGGTTTGGGTATTTCTGGGGTAGAACTTGTTGGCTAAGAGAAGAAGATTTTCCTTGTACTTTCTGTCGAAATCCATGAGAGAGGAAGAAAGAAAGCTTCTGAAACGAGAAAATTAATGTGTGTATATGTTTTTTTGGGCTACCGAGGTTTGTGTGTCGTTGTCCTTGCTTACTCCTTAATAGGTATATGGAAAGCATTTACTATTAGCTGGGTTCATCTTAGCCAGTGATTGGGATTAATCCAACGATCAGGATTGCTCCATGTTGAATTCAAAAAAGGGCAACGTTTATATCGGATTTTAATACCCTCAGCTCATATTTGCTCTCCTTTGTTATAAGAATAGATTGCCTTTGGTCATTTCATATTTGTACTTATAGGAGTTTCGAATTCGTGCACATTTTAATAGGGGTTCGTGTCGGAGCGAATGTAGATCATTCTGCGGTTGATGGCGGTCTATTTATTGAAATTCTAGGAAGTGCTATGGTGTGGAGGAACGGTGTAGCAGAGGGCGGTGTTCTGCCGTGTGACGAAAATCTGCCGATAACATTTTGGTCTGCAGGTAATATGTAATTTTGCGGGATTGACGAATTCAATCTTGTGGTGCAAGGGTACACTTGTCTTTCATCAACCACTTGAATCATAGAGGAGGGTATTTAAGCGAGAGGAATTGGAAGGCAGGTCTTCGATTCTAGGGTTTGGTTTTAGAGAAAGTATTTTCTCTTTGCTAGGGTTCATGCGGTAGAGGACAGTATTAATTTTTTCTGGCATTTCTCGATTTCAGTTACGTGTAATCTTTCAGTTAGTTCATATAACTCGGTTTTCTCTTACGGTATTTTGTGGCACAGTTCTCGATCTTAAATTGAAGTCTGATTTTTCAAGTTTCTTTATGAGTAGTTTATTATCAAATATGAATGCTCTAGTTTCAATGAAGTTATAAACTCCCATGATGGGAGTTCTAACGGTGGAAACTCACCCTCCATCAAATTAATAACCCTCAGTTTGCCTTGCCTCAAGCGGGATTTAATACGATGGTACTTGTAGAAAAATCTTATAAACCATAGGGTGGGCATCTGCTTGACCAACATGCCAGAGGCAGAGGAGATCCTCGATTACACATTGTGATAAAATGCAAGCTAAGAGTCACGATCAAATTGTTTGAACAGAGGTGTTTATCATCACACGATCGTTATTTGTTCTAAGAGCTTTTAATGTAAAATCTTCGGGTATACATTCGAAATGATGGTTCCTAGACAGATTGAATAGAGTGGGAATTACTTGACCGGTGAAACCTAAAGACTATCAATCATAATCAGTTACTCAATCCAACCAACCACAACCCCAGTTTTACTTTAAGCGCATTCTTTGGAGAATAGCAGGATCACCTAGGAAACCACTCCACTGTGGAGATGACTGTGGACTTCACGAGTAGTATTATAATCAGACGACCTTAGTTCCCTAAGCAGGAATAATTTCAGCCTCCCGAATAGACAGCATTTTGGCGTAATGCCCGGGGAGTGGCAATCTGTTGATCTAAAGAGAGCTAAGTGAATTTGCAGTGCATTACCTGGGAATTCGTCCCAGTTCTCTACATTTTTCTTTTTAATTCATTTTAGTGAAGAAGAATCAGTGGATCTCTCTGTCTGAAGTAGAGTACAAGATTGGTGCATGTGTCGGTTTGGGTTATGACAGCAGCACAGGCTTCGTAAATTATACCTCCAATAAACTACGAAAGTCCATAGTAGACAATTGTTTCAAGAGAACCACACCTCAAATGGACCATCTGAGAATTGACTTCAATCCGACTCAAGGGTTCTGTTGACCCACAAAGACTCACAAACCTTTACCCGAGGAGATGGTGTAGCACCACAGAAGTAAGCCAATTAAGAGGAAAATGTTAATTTCCAACGAAACCAATATCGGGCTCCCACATCCTTTGCAATGTGGAAAGAACTCAGGGTCTGCAGCCTCGAAGAACCACAAAATTCATGTAATTAATACCTGAAGAGGCCCAGCAATTCCTCATGAAATTAGGAGATGATTAAGCCTTCTCCACGTGTAAGGGTCGACTCTGAGACCCTACTCATTCATGAGGAGCTTTGGGGACTGCGGTCGTTCCTCTCACCGGATCACCCCTCATATAATTTGTTGGGGTGTTATTTCCATTATCTCTAAAGGAAAAGGCAAAATATAGTTTCGTTAACTACTTCCAAATTCGATATTTACACGGGAGGATATGGAAATGGATTCATAATGAAATGCTATCTACATGCTGATATGTACCATATGAGCAATTCAAAGCACTACAGAAAAACCGGGTGAACCTTTTGTTGTGGTATGGGAAAGATACAAGGACCTCCTCCATGCTATCCCTCATCATGGGTTGGATGTTGGGCAAATCTGTGCATATTTTCACGAGGACTATCAGCAGACAACAAACAATACATCGATTGATGTGTGCGGGAGAGTTTTATGAGAAGAGTGCGAGGAGGCAATTCAATTCTTTGATACCATAGCGAGGAAAATGCTCGAACTTGGGAACTCATACCTCCTTAGATCTTTGCTAAGTGCATAGTACACCTACGGGAGGAATCCATCATTTAAGAGAATGACCTCTGACGAAATAGCTAACCTAACAAGGAAGTTGGAAGCTATAGGGAAAAAGATTGAATAAGGTAACTAGTGTGCCTCAAGTACCCTCTCAGTGGTGAATCTTGAGTGGAGAGCCATGCATCATTTCATGATGTTACCACTCAACTATTACTTCTTTAACCTTCCTCAGATTAAGGAGCAAATCAGAATATATGAAGCTAATGCTCTGCTAAAGGAAGCCTTTCAATTCTCCGTACTCAGGCATGTAATCCCGGGGTGGGAGTAGCACTCAAGCTTTAGTTGGAAGTGAGGAGAGCCCACACAACTGCCAAACAATCAGGCCCCAGCCACCCAATTGAGGCTTTTCAAACCCGAGCCCCTCCGTTACAGAATCAAGGTCACTTAAGTTTCACACATGTTCCCCCAACCAAGGTTTCCGTCAAATCAAGGAATAAATCAAACTTGCTTATTATCCACATAAGAGAAGTTTGGAGGATATTGTGATTCGTCGAGACCAACAATCCACCAACACACTAAATTCAGGCCACGCAGACCAGTGTGAGATCCCGAATCACTAAGCAACGCCTCTGCCATGGGAAATTTTAATAGAAAAAGGAAAGAAACTCCTTCTCAAGCCATCCAAAACCCCAGGTCAAATAGTGTTGGAGTCTTAAGTCCAAGTGATGGCACCTTCGAACATTGCAAAGGCTGTCACCACTCTCAGAGTGGAAGAGTGATTGACAAACCATTGAGGCCCTAAGGAGCCGATCTAAGATTTTTCAAATGGTAAATTCGGGGGATGATGGGGTGTCAAACAGCCTCATGTTCCTAAGGCAAATGTTATTGATGTTGAAGCGAGAACAAGACAAGGCATCCCTCTCCTCATGCTTCCTTGCCTCTGGGTGAGAGCCCCTAAGAGAGTGAACCATAATCATTAAGGGGTATGAGTTGTTCAAACGGTGAAGTTAAGCATTCCTTTATTGAACTTCTGCATTTGGATCAAGTCATATACCCAGAAGTTTCCTGAAAGATTTGTGTGCATTGTGAAAGTATGTGTCAACAAGAGTATTAGCATTTGAACAATCCACATATGAATCGAGGAAAATTTGCCCAATGCAGATCGGGAAGGCCCCATTGTTTTCCATAGTGGTAGGAGACTCAAAAAGTTAGGACATGCTTCAGTGGTTTAGGGCAAAGTGTGGAGCTTTGTTGCCCTTACTCGGTATATGTTGAGCTAGGGTTAGGAGAGTTCACAGAACCAACCAATATCACCCTCCAATTAGCTGACCGTAGTGTGAAGATTCCTAGAGAGGTAGTGAGGATCCTTATTGGTGCAAGTGGACGAGTTTTATTTTCACCGTGGTTTTGTTGTGCATTGACACTGTTTCTGTGGTGAATCAAGGACTCAGTTCAGTTCAGTGAATCATTCTTAGCTCTTTGCTAATGCCATAATATACTTGTGGGGAGGACTAATGACACTATCATTTGGTAACATGACCGATTATATTTAATGTTATCAAGGAAATGGGGGATGAGGAGGACGTTTGTGAAGCACATGATTGACTCTGTGGTGCAGAAATATGTGGATAATGTTCCATACGATGATCCTCTCATGGCTTGTCTAGTGACCCCAAGTTGGGTTGAGGAGGTGACCACATATGAGTTAGAGTTTCTACACTCCATAATTGAACACGGTGAGGTGTGGAAGGCCGAATGGGTGGCACCTAAATTTTGAACCAGCCACACGAATCAGACATTAGGAAGAGACCACCTAAAGCAAACCATTACCATCACATCAAATATGCATTTTTTAGGATAGAAGAAACTTTCCCTGTAATCTATCTCCTCTTTAGGTCATATCAAGAAAATAAGCTTTTGGAGATATTGAGAACCCACAAAGCGCCATAGGATGGACAATTGCATATCTTAGGAATTAGCCCTTGATTTGCACACCTGAAGATTCACTGGAGGATATTTAAACCCTTTAGACAACCAGCGACGTGAGACGATCATGAAGAAGTGGTCAAGAAAGATGTTTTAAATTCTATTGGACGTAGGTGTTATTTACCCGTGCAGATAGCAAGTGACTTCAATTAGTCCACTGAAATCTTGAATCCTTGTGGTATGAATGAAAACAATGAACTAATTCCCACTCATGTCACCTCAGGTTGGAGGGTGTACATAGATTATAGGAAACTCAATGCTGGTACTAGGAAAGATCACTTCCCTCTACCTTTTGTCGATCAAATGTTGTAGAGAGTTACAGGGCATGAATTACATTGTTTTTCTCGTGCACTAGAGTACAATCAAGTGAGATCTTTAGAAGATCAAGAAAACCACATTCATCCTTTTGGCACATTTGCTTTTGAAAATGCCCTTTGGATTATGTAATGCATAAGACCTTCGGCCGGTGCATGATGGAGATTTTGGTGATATGATATAGAACTCATTTTGGAAATTTTCATGGATGACTTCTCGGTTTTGGAGACTCATATGAAGTATGCACGGAGAATCTACGTAAGGTATTGGAGAGATGTCAGGAAGAACCTCGTGTTAGAACAGGAAGAAGTGTATGGTGACCTGAGGATTAATCTTAGGTCACATAGTATCGAAAAGGATCGGGTGGATAAGGCTAAAGTCGAGGTTGATCTAACACCTACCCCAAGTGTGTTAGAGATATAAGGTGAATTCTTAGGACATCTTTGGTTCTATAGAACAGCGATCCCTTATGCAATTTGCTTGCGAGGAGGTCCCTTTTCTGAGTAGTCACACGGACTGCGGCGCCTTTGATAAACTCCATGTTAGTGTCTCACTTTCTAATGCGATCTCTAATTGGGACCTCCCTTTGAGACATGTAGCGTAGGTAATTCTGCTAGAAATTTGTTTTAGGACGGGAAGATAAAAAAGGCATTGTGATCTACTATGCCAGCAAGACTCTAGATTCCGCTCAAGGCAACTACACAACTACGGAAAAAGAGTTTTTAACCGTCGTCTTTGCCCTAGAAAAGTTCAGGTCATACATTGTAGGGTCTCCCGTAACCATTTTCATGGATCATCACCATTGACCAGTATAACTCTAAAGCAAGATACTAGCCTCGTTGGCCCCAGGTGGATCTACCATGCCAGGTGCTTGATTATTAGAGTAAGAGGTGAGAATGTGGTAGCTGACCACCTGTCTCGGTTAGTTTCGAAATCCACTTCTCATCTTTGCCATAAGCTGACAGTTTTCTGATGATAACTTTTGCCTCTTATTTTCACTTTGCCAGTGTGTAAAGACATTGTAAAGCTATCTCAGTGACTAGGGACAAATTCACTTGATGGACTCCTCGACAAAGGAAATTTTGGTGGACATTAAGAAATATTATATTGATGACCCATATTTGTTTAAAAATACTATCGGACTAATTGATGAGAAGGTGTGTACCCAATGAAGAAGATCAAATTTGGGTGCTCGCCTTTTTATCAGAAGGAAGCTTGTGGAGGGCATTTCTGCAATATTAAAGGAAAAGCAATGGACAAAATCCACAATAATTTGGTTTTTCTTGCAGCCCACCCTTTTAAAGGTGCTTTCAGAATGCAAAACTTGTGCTAGGTGCCAACAATTGGGAGGGTTACAAGAGACATATGGTGCCTCTTACTCCTATTTTAATCTGAAATTTTAGATTCTTTGAAGGGTTTAGACTTCATAGGGCCTTTTCCTTCTTGTGGAGTACCTTTACATTTGTTAGCAGAGTTGATTGTATGTGTGTTGATTGAGCCATTCCATGAGAACTAATGACCACAAGGTTGTTTTTGAAATTTTGTAAAAAGAACACCCATTTTTTCCTCGCTTTGGAATGCCTGCGCCCCGCGAGTGAAGTGATGGGTGGGCTCCGGTACATGTCGATCTTTTGAAATTGTTGAAGAATATGAAGTCACCCCATAAGTTTCCGGCATACCACCCACAAACCAATGGTCGGGCCCAGGTATTAATAGGGAGATCAAACATATTTTGGAAGCAGTTTGCCCGAATCGCGAAGTTGGCAGCACATTTACGATGCTCTTGGCCTTGTGATACTGATTTAAAACTATTTCTTGGGAATGTCACACTTATAGGCTTGTTTATGGCAAGGCTGTCATCTGGCTGGTAGAAATGGAACACAAGGCACATTGGGTATTAAAACTCTGTTTTGATTTGACTTAAGCGCGGTGCTTGTGCTGCGAATGAATGAGCTTGATGAATTGAGGCGTGAATCATATGAGCTCCGAATTTAAAGAGGCTCAAGTTGTTCCATGACAAGACCATTGTTAGGAAGACATTTGAACCTCATAGTATTGCTCTCTGACTCTCGTTTGCATGTTTCGGGAAAACTTAGTTAGATGGGTGGCTCGTTCGTTGTCAGTAGTTTACCCATATGGTGCGTGGAGATTGAAAATTGAATAGAAATCCTTTAAAGTCAATGGCCAATGCTTAAAGCCATTTCTCGAGAACTTTATTAGTCGAGAGAGTAGTGAGGGCGGTAGATCATTTCACCGGGATGTTCCTTGAGTAATTTCTACCCTACTGCTTGTTGTATATAGTTTTGTTTTCTTTCTTGCATTTCTTTCATTTTCTTTCTTTCATACCTTTTATTTTCAAGTAACCCAAAAAAATAAAAATAAAAAAAAACACGAAAATATAAACACATATATTATACCCTGCCTACATTCAATGAGTTTGGGGGTGTCCTGTGTGCATTGAGGGCAATGCCTATTTCAGTTGTAGGGGTGGGGCATACACTGGTTGGAACCAATTATGCGCATGTTACATGTGTTGATTAATATGGAAAAAATTCGATTCTTGACTTTTGGGTATAGTATGACACATGTGATGTATGCAGTCGCGTGACTTCATGTACGCACTCCACGTAGTCTCAATGCATCTACACAATAACAAGCATGCATAAAAAAATTTTGGTGTTCATATTTGGGACCTTATTCCCCTAAATTTTGTTCTAATTCCCTACACAAGCCACTGACTTTCTGCTTCAAGCTCATGTTTTACTGCTATCGTGACTGTGCTTTGTTTTAACGCATTCCTTGATGTGTATGCATCATATTCTCTGAGGAACACCCATTCATAAGCTGGAAGATGATTTTATAGGCATCATTTTGTGTTACTTTTCGAAATCATATTGAGTTACCTTTTGTAGCCATTTGAGCTTTGAATTGCCAAATTAGTTAATTCTAAGATTATGATCCACGAGAAATGCTTGTGGACCCAGTATGAGTGTGAAGGTGTCGAAAGTGATACCATTCTTAGTTCCGTGAACACAAATCCGGTTGGGCGAAGTATGAGCAGGGAAAGAAATGAACATTCAGTGGAATCCGAGATGGAGGGCAGTTAGAAAAGTTCTATTTATTGGCACTGCTGTTCTCAAATTAAAAAAAAAAAAAAAAAGACGATCTGCGTGCCCTCTTCTTGATGCAGAGTACCACCAGAAAAGGGCAATAGCCTTTTGGTATCGGTACCACACTTGCGAATGCCAGGTACCGCCTTGTATGAAAAGGGCTTATTTAGGTTTTTCTCCCAAGTGGAACCCTTCTCACTTATCTCTCATCCCCCACTCCTATATAAGACAAACCCTAACCCACTTTTTCTCTACGAAGCCAGTGAGCAGAGATCACATGTTCACCGCCGGTGTTTTCATCTTTTACGTCCGGTTCTTCTCGGTTCGTCGCACAAGCCAGTAGCCTCCTCATTTCTTTGAGAGCATCTCTTATGTGGTATTTCATTGTGTCTACATGTGGACTTGTTTGGGTGGCTTGGGTTGGCGGAGTCTTGTGTTCTTGGTGGATTAGGGCATCTTCTGATGGTATGGGGAGGAAGATTCTAAAGCGGGGCGAGCAAAAGCCCGATGCTAATGGAGATGGGTTTGGGATATTTTTGGGCCATATTCGCTATATTCTCTATTCTTGCCATATCTATGGCAAGATCAGCTATTGGAAAGGAAAGGCTTTTAGCTCTTTTATGGAAGGCGTGAAAAAGCGAGCCGTGCCTAAGCGGTCCGTAGAAAGGAAGAAAAGCGAAAAGATTCCTCATACGAGGTGAGGAGGCGTCGAGAAAGATGAAGAGATTGAAGCCCGTGTTTCTTGGGGTCTTGAATCGGAGCGAGAGAGTGGAGCGATCGATTGCAAGCGGGGTTTTCATTGTGAGCGGGGTGTGAAAGTTGACACATTCATTCTTGTTCACCTGTCCCCATCCGGGATCAGTCGAGAACCAAAATTGCAAATTTGTTTGCTGAGGGTACCAAGGGTCTTCTAGACCATGGTCGAGAATTTTATTCAATTTGAGAGAAAATCGGCATGTAGATACCAGAGACTCTTGTTATGGGAAAATAGTTAAAGATCAATACGACTCGATAGCTCACTCGTTGCATTATGTCTGCCCTACCACACATGACCAACCTTACCCTCTCAGGGCCATTCACGGGGACGCGCCCGGAGTTGTTTGTGCCTATTACTTTTGATCCGGTCACCATGGGAGGTTTTATGCGCAAGGAGTTCATTCGGGGGAAAGTACAAAGCCTTAGTATGCTTTAATGAACAATCATTGACAATGATCGGACCCGAGAGGAAAAGAAATTGCCAAGTAAGAAGAAGTCGGTTTCTATATGAGGTGATAATTTGGAAATATCATTGATTATGCTTGGTAATATGGTGTGTTATGGGGACTTGCAGGTCCCCCATTGCATGGCGTATCCGTTCAGCTCTGAATTGCAGATAGAGTTGAAGGCTAGAGGGACCAGGGTAATTTGAGAAAAGAATTTATTTAAAAAGCTGAGTTAGAGTGTGGCAAAGCAGAAACAGGGGCTGGGAAAAACAAAAATGAATGCCATTCTCATAGAAACTATTAGGGGCTTCATGAATAAAATAAGCTCAAGCGCAGGATTGGAATGACATCTCATGAGAAGAAATGATGAGGCGTGAAATCTGAGGGTTGGTTTGAAGAGTGTGGAGAGAAAAGCATAAGCAAGTGGACCGCAGGCTCTCTGGGCTGGGGTCATGGAGGAGGCACTGCGGTGGAGATGATCTCTCACGAGTGGAAGGGGATGCAGTGAGGCACCAGGCTGTGTTGTGAGGGGCGCATTCTGCCGACGAATGTCGAAGAATCTGTAAGAATAGTAGCATGGTGGGTTAGAATAGGGTGGTGTTGGCGGTGGGTGAGACCTCGGCCACGTCATGCTAACACCACATTTTGTTCATATATTTGTGTAACAGCCATAATTAAATTCTGAAGCTTGAAAAACCTTTTTGATTTTAGTTATGTTGATTGTTCCTCTTTGACTTATATGCATACTAGTTGCTTGGTGATGTTAAATTGTTTGCCTTGATAATAAAGTTCAATTCAGTTTGGTGATTTCATTGCAGCTCTTCTTTTCTCAATTCCATGGTCCATTATATGAATATCTTGGTTTTGTAACAGTTTGTTATTATGTTCATTACTTGAGACTGTGGTTTCAATTGAGTCAGATGGTTTCATACTCTGTCAGGTTGAAGTACTATGCTCAATTTTTGCCCTTTGGGAAACTTGCAAAGCTTAACTGCACCTAGCACATTTGTTGGAAATCATAATCATTAAGGTGTCACTAGTTCAAATCTTGCTAAGTTATAGATGTAGGTTAGAAGTGTGTTGAATACAAAAAGGGCAGCGTTTATATCAGTTTAATACCCTTAGCTCATATTTTGCTCTCATTTTTGTATAGAATAAGTGCCTTTGTTTCATGTTTTGTACTTGTCGCGAGGTTTTAATTCCGTGCACACTTTTTATCAGGGTTCGTGTCAGAAGAGGCGAATGTAGATCATTCTGCGGTTGATGGCGGCCGTGTTAAAATGGGAAGTGCTATGGTGTGGAGGAACAATTGCGAGAGAGCGGTGAAGTGCTTGGTACCCCGACGAGAATCACCGGTAGCCTTTTGATGCAGGTACCACTTGCGTACCGGTACCAACATGTAATTTTGCGGGATTTTAAGCGAAATTGAAATCTTAGTACAAAGTACCTTGTCTTTCATCAACCACTTGAGATCATGAAGGAGAAAATTATTTAAGCGGAAGGGGTGGAGGACGATCTTCGATTCTAGGGTTTTTGGTTTAGAAATTGAAAGTATTTTCTCATATTTTGCTAGGGTTCATAGAGTAGAGGAGAGTATTTAAGATTTCTCATTTCAGTTACGTGTAATCTTTCAGTTAGTTCATATAACTCGGTTTTCTCTTACGATATTTTGTGCTTTTGATTCTCCAATCTTGCAATTGAAGTGTGATTTTTTTTCAAGTTTCTTTTATGAGTAGTTTCTTATCAAATATGAGTCGCTTTCTAGTTTCAATGAAGTTCTAAACTCTCATGATGGGGTTCTAATGGTGGAAACTCACCTCCATCAAGGTAATAACCCTCAATTCCTCTTTTGTGCCTCAACGGGATTGTACGATGCTAAGAACTTGTAGACAAATCTTGTAAAACCTTAGTTGGGCATCTTCTTGACAACGTGTGAACGAGAGATCCTCGGTACACATTGTGCTTGATCGCAAATGCAAGTTAAGAGTCTAAGCAAATCGTTTGAACAAGTGTTTATCATCACTCGATCGTTCTTCATTCTAAAAGAGCTTTTAATGTAAAATCTTTCGTCGAAGACCATTCATCAATGGTTCCTAGATGAGATTGTGAATAAGAGGTGGGAATTACTTGATCGGTAGTGAGTGGAAACCTAAGAACCTATCCAATCACCTTTACGTTTAAATAATCCAGCTTAATCGATTGCTCAATCAGCCAACCGGCCAGTTTTGACCACTAAGCGTATATTCTTTAGAGAACCTTAAGGATCACCTGAAACCACTCCTTGTGGAGATGACACGTGGACTTCCATAGTAGTATAATGCTTGGCAGCCTTAGTTCTGCAGCTTGAGAATAATTTCCTTTGAAATAGATGAAGCACTCACTATTGTGACTTTTAGAAGTTACGTATGGGTAGTGGGATGGAAAGGTGGGCCACCTTCGATTTTCCATTTGGTAAAAAATGTCTCAAGGGATGAGTCTTTGTTTGAGACAGCCAGCGAGACACTCGCCTACGACTCGGGTTGAGTGCCGATTGTTACAACTTGCTTACCTGGCATTCTTCCATTGGATCTAGTTGTGTAATTTCGTATTCCATTTTAGGGGTATTCAGTCATTACCTTCAACTTTCAAAATGCTTCTGTTCGGATCTTGCCAGCTAGCGTCGAGAAAGCCTTGACAAAGGTTAGGGAGAGACACTCCCCAGGTTGTTTGAAACATTACAAATGCATGACAAAAAAATTTTTCAACACATGAGTAAAATAGCGAAGAAGGTGAATTATGTATGTGAAATATTTGTTTTACCTTACCTTGTAATAGCAATATATTTTAGAAAAAAATAAAAATAAATCCTTGACATTCATTCTCTCGACCTCGGCTCGACATTATTTTAATTAAATTAGCAAGCGAGGAGTTTGACTCTGATGATCATTTCTATTATTTTATCATGTTTCAAATAAAATTACTTGATTATTTTATACGATCCATTATATTCTATTGATATTTAATAATTATTTTGTGATTTTTAGAAAAGAACAAATTAAATAAAATTATCGAAATTTATGGAGAAGTAAAAGGGATTGTAACTGAAATAAATTTAGTGTAATGAAATATTTAGTAAGCAATTAAGAGTTGGTTCTAATTAGAGAAACATTATTAAGAAACGTCAATTTTATTAGCTATCAATTGCTACTCCTAATTACACAGGTCAAGGTAATGTTGATAATTTTTTCTTATCCTTAAATTCTGCAGCAAATGGTCTTAATTAAAATTTAAAATAAAACAAATAAAACTTAGCGTGTTTGTTTTCCAACGAAGAATGAAATGAGGTTTGTTGGTGTCTCTTCAATCTACAGCAAAATGTTCTTGATCAAAATTTAAAATAAATTTATATGTGTTTGTTTTCAAGGAAAAATAAAATGAAATGGGGGTGGTTTGTTTGTGGATGCCTTCTTTACTTCACACTGCATCAATGAAGCCATATCATCATGATCATTAGCAGCAGGGAGACTAGACATCGATTCACGAGAAAGTCATCTTGCCAATTCTCTGAAATATGTTTGCATCAAAGGAAAAATCGGGGACCTCAGCAGTAGTGCATGTAGGGGCTACCCATTAATGGCGCGAAGTCGGGAGCTTAGGCTTGTTCATGGAAGGTCTTAGTAGAGTAGAGTTAGGTTGCATAATTGGTATTTGCATTAAGGTTTTTCGATAGTCTAGTGCGCTCTTGATTCAAGTTGAGGCTTTGATGTAGTTACGGAAAGGGTTAACTCGTGTCTTGGATGCCAGTGACATTTCACGCCAGGCCCATCTTCTTTTGTAGATTCAATGGTTTTTATGGGTTTGTTCTTCAGGCGGCCTCTTTGCAATTTCCACCCACTTGTTTCCTATTTACGCATGACCCGATTAGAATCTTGTCCTCCTCTTTACTCCATATGTACTTATGCTTGTCAGCCCTTTTTGTGATATATGATTCCACTTCTATATGAAGATCTTATAGATGATGGTCAATAATTAGTGGGATGGACCTAGAAAACTATAGTTAGGGGGTGTGACTAAGTATTTTACCTTCAAATTTGAGAGTCGGGGTTCAAACCCTTATGTAGGTCTGCAACTAATGATGGTCAAAGTTTTAAAAAGACCGCTTAAGATATAACCATAGGGTCCCTAGTTATAGTGTCTCATATTTTAATACATGCATACTATTAAAAAAAAAAGTGCCTCCTAGACTTTAATTTCTTTTTTTTTAAATGTTTTTATTCTTAAAATGTTTAATTTTTTTTTAAAAGATAAATTAGATTTTGAATTGTCAATTCACGGTTTTTAACTCGGCGTAAATAATGTATGTTGCGCCTTAAGCATTGGCTTCTCCGGAGGCTTTAGAACTATGATGATTGCTATTTCCTTTTTTCTACCTAAAGGATGGAAAATGAGCATATAATTAATCTCACAAGAAAACCCTAATATTTATCTGTTCCATTTATATGAGTGTTTTATTCATGTATATATTTTCTATATATGGTGACATGCATGACCCTTATGGTAGGAAAAGGGGAGACATGATTTTTATTACAGATTTGGAATATTCGATGGCTAACAAACAAGTGATGGTGGAAGACATTAATATCAAGACATTTGGGTAATGGACACAAGGTTTTTGATTCAGTGGAAGGAAAAAAAAACCCCGTATTCATTGTACTATTCTTATTTGCTCATCGAAAACAAAAATCAATAACTTAAAACCCAATTACAAAAACCATGATTACGCTCCAACTAATTATCCAATAGATTCGAAATGTTTTCCTTACGCAGCTGCTAATCTTAACTGAACTTAAGAAGAAGAATCATACTTTGCATGTGCATACCCTTCTTCGTCAACGGGTGGTGGAGTTATAAACTCTGGCATGGTGGAAGGCACTGCCGATCAGTGTTTCGAGGACCGGTGAGAAGCAGTGAATTATTTCATAAAAATTTGATTTATAATAATTCAGATATTTCTAACATTAATTTTATTGACTTTTGTCAATATTTTTGTTACCTCCAGTGCCACGAGCTCAAGGGGTGTTGTTTAGAGTTAGTGCTTGGTGCCATTATTGAAGCGGCCAGACCCAACCCCACCAAAGAATGGAAGATTTACACATATGAAGTTGGAACCGCCATAACCCATCTTCATTTTCCTTTAAAGAGAAGAAGGGTTCTTGGAAAATATATATGCATCCTTGAACTACTCAACAGAGGTGTCAATGATGAAGAATAAGAAATTTCTAGCATTTCATGTTGTGTTATGCACATACCACGATATAGTCTCTTGATAGTTCTATTGTGGCTAGTCCTTGATCGTTAAAACACTAGAAAATTCTTAGTGGTGAGTGAATCCAGGGATCCCTAGTGCTTTTGTATGCTATTTCTTCACTTAGTGGTGGCGTAGCTGGTGATCAATGGCAACCAAATCTGATTGTTAGATATATAGAGTTTTCATATAACAACTTGCATACATTGAGCATTTTTTATTTCTTTTGATAGGACTTTTTTTTTTCCTATGCTTGGAAAACAAAATTGTACTATCTCTTACGTCTATACAAGACCATTGCTCTTCGGGCGAGAAGTAAGGGCATCTAAACGCTATTAAACAAGTGAAATGTGGAGTTTGAAACATGGAAACCTTTTGGGAAACATGGAAACAAGTGAAATGGCATCTAAACATAACTTCTTCGTTCGAACTTTGTTTTGGGTGTTCTTGGACTCTATGGAAAGCCCATTTAGTCAAGATTCCAACCATATGAATATGGAGGGAAGTGGGTTATCATAACCTTACTAAAAACCTATGTTTTGCACCAAGTGTGCAGGTTGTTTGGTTGTGTCGATGTAAATAGCCAAGTTTTGACATGACCATTGCATGGCATGTTGTGAGCTATTAATATTGGATAGGAATTGCCATGCGTTGTACAAAGGTTGTATGACATCAATTGTTTAGTCATGGATTGATGGGCGTAAAATGAATAGCGGGGAATGGTTTCCCAGGAGGTGTGGTAGGAATGGCTAGGCAGTCCCAAAGGAAGGGGACAAAATGTGTGATGGCCGTCATCAGTCCACACGGCTTAGTGGGGCTGGCAAAGATTTGTTGATGGACGAAATTGTCCTTGTGTTTTACTGGCATGTTATTGCTTGAATTGAATAGCATGTGTTATTTGTGAAGAATGAGAATTGTTAATGCATGCTAATTGATGTGTAAACATGAATGGTTTGAATTATATGAAATATAATTGTGTATGAGCCATTGGAATTGGATATATGAATTGGCATCATTACATTCATGTGCATGGATTACATCAGCGTTAGTCGGGTGTGGGTGCAGTATGGTCGTTCACCTTAATTGTGAACGTGTGATGAAACTTAATATTAGGACGACCTCCAATAAAGACTCATGGTTCGAGATCATAGTATTGAGGCGAGGAAAGCGAAGAGGCCGTTCCCATGGGTCAAGGCTTGGAATTTGGGTGTAAGATATCTAAAAAGTTCGGTATGGGTGTAAGGACCAGGCGTGAGCCAAAAGTTACTATGCGGGTGTAAGAGACTATTATCTAGAAAGTTTGTGTGGGTGTAGGGCCCCGCGGTGTAATCGAAAAGCTGCATTTGCGAAAAAGAATACACACGGTTATGGTTATCACGTAGACTTCGAGTTGTGTGATAGGAGTCGGGATTGACTCGGGATTAGTTGCCCGTGGCACTTGCGGAGTATGGTGAGCAGTAAGGGCTCGATACATGTGTCATTATTCTGGTGTGGTTGTCCACACTTGGCATAGGCATGTGTGAGGAGTTGAGGAGTAGTGACTCGGGATGGGCTGATGACATCATGGATGACGTCTGACATGAACACTCACTTGGATGTGTATGGGTTGGTTTGATCACTAGATATGAAACACTTAGGTGGGAGTAACCCTTGGGAGATTATCACTGCAGGCTTTTTGCTCACCTCGTCGTGGGACCAACGGGTACCACGAGGAAAACGACGGCATGAGGCCATGAGTCACGAAGAGAGATTGGGTTGTGGCCTTGACAAGCATTTTGTAAAATATATTAGAATAATCTAATTTTAATATATTTTGGCATGTAAAAAGTGTATGAGTTGTACATCAAACTCTTATGAATTTTGATAAGAAATGGGTTATTTGTAAGAAAATTATACGGGAAATGGTCTCGATATGAGACATGCAGAGGCGTGATATCGGGCACCCAATATCCATAGGTTTCAGTTGGCGGGTTGTCAGCAGGTTGAATAGGGCGTCATAGTAGCCTCCGGTGGTTTTATAATTTAGGTTCTTCCAGGCAACCTCTTTGCAATTTCCGCCCACTTGTTTCCTATTTCTGCATGTTTGATTAAAATCTAGTCCTCCTCTTCACTCCATATGTCCTTCTGCAAATCAAAAAATGCACCCATGATATATGATTCCACTTCTATATGTATATATAAATGATGGTCAATGGTGGGATGGACTAGAAATATAGTTAGAAGTGTGATGACTAAGTATTTTACCTTCAATTTTGGTTCAAACTCTTATGTAGGTCTGCCTGGCCCAGTGATGGTCATAGTTTTAAAGACCATAGATATAACCATAGGGTCCCTAGTTATAGTGTCTCACTTTTAATACATGCATCCTATTAAAGTGCATCTAGACTTTAATTTCTTTTTTTCTTTTTAAATATTTTATTCTTAAAATGTTTAATTTTTCGTTAATTCATGGTTTCACTTCACTCAAGCATGTGTGTCTTGTTCTGCCATAAGCATTAGTAGCTATCGAGAGAGGCTTTGCGGCTTTTAGAACTATAGTGATTGCATATATGAAGGGAACCAGCCGGATTTCCTCTTCCCTAACTTGGGAGACCCTCAGGCACTCCTCTGGTTGAGAAAACATTTCTTTTAAATGATTTTATAAGTGAATCACGTGGAAGAACCCATTATCTTAGTTATGTTTTCCATTAAAACTTTATGAAACATGGAGGGAATATTTTTTTTTTCTTTTAAACATTAAACCCTTTTATACGATTAAACATTTCTGAGAAAATCGGATGTATAATTTCCCTACCATTTTCAAACATTTCTAATTTACAACACACATAATAAAACATTTTACCTTGCGAAAATATTCATTACTCCACATCCAACTCTGAAGATATGAAGTCTAGCATAGAAATTTCAAATCCTTTTCTAAACATCATAGAAATATAAACCTTATTTTAAAGCATATATACATTACAAAATAAGGTGCATAAGTAGTTATTTAAAATAAGGTCTATAAATTTTCAAAAAGATGGAAGTGCGTTCTGCGTGTGAGGCGAGAAGTGTCACTTAACTTTGAGGATGCTTTCGAGCGCTCGTCGAGTGTGCGCCTGAAAACATTTTATAAAACATTTTGAAAGAAGGTGAACTAAAGGAGCTCAGTGAGAGTACAGTTCATAGGAAAATAATTGTGACGCCTTTGGCCAGGAAGTGGTGACAATCCATCGACCGCATCAATACATGTACGTCATTGGTATCTCGATACTTTTGAATGAGTGTCTCTACAGGGAACTGAACATGAATAAAAATGTGGCATCAGACTAGCATCCATACTCATCAAAATATAACCAACTATATTACAATGTTTCAAGAGTTAATTACACTCTTATACAAACATTCATCGATCATAATGTTTCATACATGTTTTAAAAAAAAAAAAACATATAATCAAAGCCACATGTAGGCTTTCTTCTCAAAAGCGGCCTCTAGTGAGCGTCGTCTTCCTGAATACTCTGTGCACGAGAGAGTCCGCGGCAGGGTGGCTTGATGCAGAGTAGTTAAATTTTCTGTTGGGTTGCTCCTTTCAGTGCCCATCTGAAGTAACAGACACACACATTAGTGAATTCATGATTCCACCTCGAATCTGCATGTTATGGATGAGAATGTGACTCTCTTCTTTCCACATCTCGAGCCCTCATGGCTCCCTCACGTACCTAAGCGAGTGTGTGAGAAACGCGTGTTCAAAACAAAGGTTTGTTTACGAAAGAATAATAACAATTTCCGATAAAATTACATTGGACAACCCATAGGGTGAATTCTTTGGATAACTTCTATGAAAACGAAGTCATGGGTCCTCCTCGAGATAGTATTGGAATGACTCTCGAACTAATTCTTCGGAGAAAATCTTATATAGTCATTTGACAACCATGTTTTTCATGTCATGAACTAATACTTCTCTTGTTCACAGTTACCTAGATGCATATATAAAGATGATATACGTCTCAATATTATGTTAATATATCAAGCATGCATATATTAACGAAAATCATACATAAACAACATATTATTCATTCATAGTAATAACACCAAAATTAGCTCACATTGGCTAATAAACAATCTGACAGTCTATCTTGGAACCACCAAAGCATCACACAAAACATAACAACATGTTATTTAAACATAGTAATAACATATCAACACCTGACGACACATCAGGTCTGATCGGTTCGGGATTGTCCAGAAAACCCTTTATAGAGTTGCCACCCAGGTCGAGTTTTTGGAATCGAATGAATGGCCATTTCGGCCCCTGAACATCCTTAACCATTAAATTGGCTCTTAGCCAAAGAATAAATCAAGTAGAAGAAAACCCTTACCTCGAAATCGCAACTCCCTGATAATATAGAATTTTCTGGCGTAGCTTCACCATTTAGGGATTAACTTTGCCTCTTATCTCCCCGGAGTTTGAAGGACCAATCACCGGGAAATCTAGAGAGAAGGTAGAGATTCTCTTTTTAAACTCTCTTCCTTTCTCCCTCTTTCTCTCTCTTTCTCTCTTTTTTCCTCCCAAACCGGTTGGGAGAAGATGGGGGTCAAATGAGATGTCTCTAAGCTTGACACGTGTCAGTCTAATTGGCTGTCTTTGGATTACACCTTATCCACTTATCATCTACATGGATTTTCACCCAATCACATGTTACTTAAAAAGTCTTTCATGGGTCCCATTGAGCTGATGTTTGACTCATTCTACACATGACACATGGCACCTCTTGAGCCACTCCACCGATGTGCCCGAGTGTCCCAGCGCCTCGGTGCCTCGAAAAACGTGAAATTCGTCTCGGAATTGATGAAATTAACGTGTTAACTAAATTTCGTGAAGACGATTCCATCGGTGAAGTCTGTTTCGTCATACGAGATCTAAAATTTTGGATTTGACGAAATTATCATTTATCATTTTTAGAAAATTAGAATTTTACGGGGTTTACAATAATGTTTGAGACATAAATTCAAATACAATGTGTGAAAGCAGTTGGCATAAACACATAATTTCAATAAAAAATTACTTTACTTTCTTTTCCTTTTTGAATTCGTCATATCCAATGGAACGCTATTGTTAATACTTGAATTTGATCCATGAAAGAACCTCGTTAGCAGTCTTTCATCAGATAAGCCCAAAGGAACCTCAGATGTCAGCTCTTCCTTCCCTCTATAAAAAAATCCTATCCCTTTTCCATGTACCATGCATGCGTAAAACACTTTAGTCGACTTTCCTTTAAACTTTATCTTTGTAACATAGGGTAACCATGGATTAAATCATAAACATTTTCATATAAACATGTATATATAGAATATACATTCATAAACATTTCATTTCATATGAAAACCATAAATCATGCTTTATAAAACCATGGAAACCATAATCCTTTCATATTTTCTCAACATAATTTAAAGTTAAGAAAACCACATTTCCTTTTTCATTTAAACATTTATTCATAAACATTTCATTTACTATGGAACCATAAATAATGCTTTATAAAACTATGAAAACCATAATCATTTCATATTTTCTCAACATAAGTAAAGTCAAGAAAACCACATTTCCTTTTTCATTTAAACATTTATAACATAAATATGAAAACATATACATTTGTAAACATTAATATAATATATTTTTTCATAAACATTTACATTTTCCCTCACCTTAGTTATTTAAGCCCTTTTCCTCCTTTAAACTTTCCACACCTCCTTTCTTGCCTTAATCCTTCCCTCCTACAAGTCTACATTATCCATAAAATCCATTAACATTCATACCTTAATAATATGCAATTAAACCCTTAACTATAATATACTTTCTATTAAATTTGAAAGCAACCCTTAAGCATTTTCTTATTCACTTAATCTTCACTTATCCAATTCACTTCCAATTAAATCAAGGCTCATGACAACCTCATTACAAGCCTTAAATCAAGCTATTAGCACGCTTAAAGTGAAAAACCCATAATGCCCTTCACCTTAGCAAAAATTACATTTATACCTTAATCAATTCTTCTTCTTAAAACTTTAATTCTAACACCTTCATTAGGCATTTTTAATCACTTCCCGATTGATTAAAATCAATTGAAACTCAACTTTTCATACTTTTCCTAGGGTGGCCTATTCCTACATGTCACCCATTCATCCTTATTTATTCAATTTTCTTCCATTTTCACTAACAATTTACATTTTGACAATTCATCCAGTACCATTGATTCACTTAAACTAAGTCGAACAATTGTATTTCAATTAAACCCTCTTTCTTATTTCAACCCTCTCCGTGCTATATCTCATTTTCTTTTCAACTTAATTCCATTCAATTCCTTCAAGTATTCAAGTATTGTCAATAAATCAATTTAAACCAATCAAACAACATCCTTCATTAACATCGAGGTTGACCTAAATTTACAATCCTCGTAATCTCACTTTTTCTTTTCCAATTTCTTAGCAAAATCAACATAGAATCATGTCAATTTAATAGCTAAAATAACATAACTCAATTGAAGGTTTAAATAAATAATCCATAAAACTAATTGAGTACCTTAAAGTTTTGGTGTCTTGATGTTAGCAGAATTCAATGAAATCTCTTGTTCAAATCTACATAAAGACATATGCCCGAGAAACTCATTACTTTATCATATAATGCTTAAACCCAAAGAAAATCTTAATTTTAAGAAAAGGGTAAAATGGTAATTTTAGTCAAAATACAAATTTTCTAGATCTTGTAGATGGAAAAAATGGACTTCACCATTGGAATCGTTTAATGGAAATATTTCTGCGTTAGATTTAAATGCAGTGGACGGTCGGAATTTGCGTTCGAGGCAATGAGTGTAATGCGGGACACTTGGCACATTTGAGTGGCTCTGATTGTGCATAGAATGCAGAGTATTCGACTTGAGCTCAGGTGTAGGACCCTGTGGACATGGCATCTCCTAATTGGAGGAAAACCCAGGTAGGTGGATAAAAATCCAAACAAGCCAATGATGGCTTGACATGGAATAAGTGAGGGAATAAAACAAAAGAGAAAAGAGAACACTTCTCTCATTTTGTTGGATCCGGCAGTGGAGGAGGAAAAATCAGATTCTAGAGAGAGAGTGTCCAACTTCTCTCTAGATTTCCCGGCTTTCGGACTTTCGGTTCTCGTCGAGCTAAGAAGCAGAGTTGTTCTACGCGGTAAGGGCTACGCGTGAGCACCGGTTTTGGGGAGTTTCGACAACTTTGGGAGGTAGGGGTTTTCTCCTACTTGATTTAATCCTTGTTTAAGAGCATTGTTAATGATTTGGAGTGTTTGAGGCCGTGAATGGCCGTTTGGTCGGTCCCAAAACTTGGGGCCCGAAATGATAAATTGGGACCAGTTTTGGGCGAGTCCACAGGCTGTTGGTGTGGCTTATTAAATTATGGTTTGGGTGTTGTGGCCAGGAAATGGCGCGATTCAGTTCAAGTAGAGGCGATGATATTTATCCATGAATGACCCTACACACCTTGTTTTGGGACATTAAAAATAGTCTACGGAAACTTTCGTGTTGAATGCAGAAAATGTTCATGTGTTATTTGCATAAAATTTTCTTAAAATGAATGGCTTGGTGTCAATGGAAAATAATATATTAATGCATGGAATTAAAATGTGTTAACATGATGTTTGAATTATATGAAATATAATTTTGTGAAACCATTGGAATTAAATTGTTAATTAGCCCGTATGAGCAAATTTTGATGTTATTGCAAAGATGAATAACATGTGGTTAGTATGTGAATTTGTTAGTATATGCATAATTGAATACTGTAGGATGTATGTTGTTTGGAAATAGCTTAATGCATTTCATATGCATTGGGGCAACCTAGAACAATAGGTGTGAGTGTGTTTGGCATGAAAAGAAGAAAAAGGAAAAATGGTTGTGAAGAATTTCAAGGAAAGATTTGAAGAATTGCTTTGGAGAAGTTGTCAACCGGTTGTCTAGGAGGCTAACCAGTGATTGTTTAAATTACCTTGATTCACCTCGGAGGTTGTCGATAGATTTTACCGAAACTTCAGTAGCGTATGTTTTCGAAGCGAAAACCTTTTGTTTGAAAACAATGTTTTCTCACTCTTGGCTTAAGCATGGGTGAGAGTCGATGAGGGCTCGAGAAGTGGGAAAGGTGAGTCATTCTCATCCATATCATATCAAACAATTCAGTAAGATCATGTATTTGCTTGAATGTGTTTGTGTTCAATTCATTGCATGTGCACTTAGGTAGGGGTAACTCATGTAGGATAATTCCACTCTTGGGCATTACTCACTGTCGGAACGTTATTTTAGAAAGTGCGAGGAGTATTGGAAGAAGCGGCTCATTGAGGCCGCTTTTGAGAAGAAAAGCACGACGTAATATGAAGCTGATTACGTTTTTGTAAAACATGTATGAATTATTACAATTGAAACATGTTGTATTAAGAGTGATATATTAACTCTAGAACTATGGTAAAATATAGTTGATGTATTTTTGTAAGTATGGATGTATTGGCCAATGTGGCCATTTTACTCATGTATGGGTCTCATGATATGAGACACGGTGTCTGGAGTTAACGGGTTGTCAGCGGACCCCCGGGATTTGGGGCGTCACATATAACCCATTTCCTCCATTAGCCTTCAAATTCAAATAGACTAATAGTGATCTCGCTTAAAACTTGATTTTCATAGGATTTGAACTAGTTATATCATGGACATGATGCACACTTGAAAGGGACTTGAGGATCACTTGAATTGTGAAACCCCGAGAAAATCTAATTTTATGAAAAAGGGGCAAAATGGTAATTTCGGTCCAAAAATTTGAGAAAATTTTCGATCTCGGATGATGAAGCGGACTTCAGTTAGGTGTCTTATGAAATCTAGCTACCGGCCGATTCAGTTAGATCCGAGGCAGTCGGAATTTGCACATTTTCGAGGCAAATGGCGTAATGCGGGAAACTGCACTGACTGGGTGGCTCCACGGTATGCCACGTGTCAGGTGCAGATTGAGTCAATTTGAGATCAAGTGTAGGGCCCACGTGGACACATGGCATGATGCCATTGGAGGAAAACCCATGAAGTGGAGATGGATAGGGATAAGTGAAATCGAATAGGCGATGATGGCTTAACATGTGATGAGAATGAGGAATAAATGAAAAGAAAACAACACAGTAAATGCCTAGCCCATATGCCTAGCCAGCCATGTTTTACTTGTCAATCTTCCAATCATCAAGGAGGGCCTTGTCCAATTTCCCCTCAGTGAGGGAAATGATGGTTGAAAATGCAAGTGTTGTAAGACTGAAATAGGCCACGAATGATGCCCGGTATGGTAACACTTATAATCCCATTTGGAAGAACCACGAAACTTAGCTGGAAGCCTATGTGTATATGTTCCCCGGGAGCACATCGTGACAACGGTTGGGTCCACCTCAGTGGCCCGGTAATACCAACACCTCGTCACTTGTAGAGGCAAGCTATCATGATTTGTGAGAGAGAAGCGAGGTGGTGGGAGATTTTGTGGAGGAGCTTGGAGAAAACTATCAATGCTTAGATAAAACGAAAGAATAGAAAAGGTAGAAAGCTCCATAGATAAAGTTGAAGGGCTTCCTTGAAAGCCTAAATCGAAGAAAATTGATATGCGAGTCATCCATTAGTAGCTGAACGTCGGCAACAAGTGCGGGAAAAGGAGGTTCCACTCCCGAGACCAACGCAAATCTAGAAGTGCATGAGCGAGCTTTCTCGTGACACTGAAAAATGGATGAAGTCAAGCCATTATCACTTTAAGAGTGGTAAGGAAATTGAAGCGATCGATGTCGAGCTGTGGAAAACGAAGAACGGAGGAGGAGCTTTGAACACATAATCATTAAGGAGATTAGTGAAGGAAGCATGCCCCCTACATGCTTTCCTTTCCCCGAGCATTGAAGCCAAAGAGGCTTAGCAGAGGCATCCTGAAGGAGTCTTGAAGGCAAGTCAAGGTTAACATTCCCACATGATATGATCAAACAAGTTCTGACTTGGCATGCGAATTTCTAAAGGACTTGTGCACTGTCAAAAAGAGGTTGGGCATTAATAAGAAGGCTGGCCTTCCCCGGCCAGACAATCGACTCATCATCAGTGCAAAACTTTGTTGAAATACGAATCAGGATCCCCATGCATCTCGATTAACATTGGAGGACTGCGTAAACAAAACCTTCTTTGGATTTGGAGCTAGTGTCAGCCTTTCCGCCATACTCAATATGGCAGTTAGGTTTGGGGAGGCTGAAGCCTACTAATATCACCACATCCTTAGCGGTCGATGGTGAAAATAGCCGAGGAGATAGTTGAGGATGTCTTGGTGAAGGTAGATAATTTCTATTGTAGATGGAATTTTGTGGTTCTTGATCGAGGTAATGGCGAGAGAAGCATTACGAAGTGCCCGTGTACTTGGGAGGCCATTTTTTGCAACGACTAATGTATAATCAAGCTGTAGGAGCGGGGTTATGCATCTCACATTTGCGACATGACTTTGGAGCTCGACATTTTCATCGGAAGTATGAGGGGATAAACCAGCCCAGGGACATGGAGCGGAGAGTCGGAAGAGTCTGCCTAATTGTACAGTGAAGGGAAAGCGATAGTCATAGTGCGAAAAATTGGTGAGAACCAGAAGTAGTTGATGAAGGATCAGCGGATCGGTCAGTCTCTGCACGACATGCCACCGACACCACCGAACTGGCATAATGCTTGACACTCGAGAGAAAAAAGTTGGGCTCAAGCTGCGGTACACCTCACTTTATGCAGAGCTTCTCCTCCTTGACCCCTATGAACCACTCTAATCGGCATCATGGTGGTTCTGCGGGAACTTGGGAGCAGCTCAAGTGTAGCCTAGATTTTGTTTTGTTTTATTTCAATTTTTAATTAGGATTTTTATTAATATCTAGTAATTTCCAAATTTTGTAAATTTTCAACACTAACTATCTAGTTTAACTTCTTCTGATTTTGTCTTGTTTGTTCACGGAGTGTTCGGTTTGGAAGAGCAAAATATGCAGGGATTTCTCGAGGTTGTGAAATTTTAACTGCGAAAATTTGCGAGTTGCGAATTTTGTAACTGCTCTTCGACCATTTTCTCCTCCTATGACTCTTAGTATCCTCGACCTTAGTTTGATGTCGAAATTAAATTTTCTAATCTTTTGAACCCAGCAAATTAATGGTCATTAAAAACCATTCAATTCTCTCATCTTCCCTCCTCCCTTTATAAACCCCTTGAAACTCCATTTCATTTTTCTCACGGAAATCAAATCACATCGGTTTGAAAGTTTCATCTCTTCCTCTGACCTGTTCTTCCCTCGGGTTCGAAGATGGCAAAGACGAGAGGAGCTCACTCCTTCAGGCCGCGGGTGCGTCAGGGCCCATGGCCCTGCCGGCGGCCCTTGCACGAGTGCAGGCCCCTGTAGCCTTGCAGGCCCCTCTGCCGCGCCCGCGGCGGGTGCAGAGCCACCAGTGCCTATTTGTGCCTTTGCTTTTGTCCTGCGCCTTTGCCGGATTCTTTAGTGATCTTTGGGGGTTCCACCTCTGTGTGAGCGGGGAGGAGGTATCATACTTTCGAGTTAGGCCCCCTGCCGTCCTTCACATCCTAGACCAGCGTCCCACTTAGTGAGGAGCTGGACATCGGGTCCCGAGTCATCTTCATCGGGTCTAGAGCCTTGCCCTCTCCACCTTATTAGGGTGTTGGACCCGGACTTGTCTCAGGGCTCCATCGTGATGACCTTACTTTCCTGCGACCAATTCAGGAATGTTGGCTGAGGGATAGAGATTTCATGGGAGGTGTGTGTGATCTCCAGCATTCTTGCCTGCGAGGCTTCGAGACTCTGCAGCCCTCTAGCGATACCATACGGAGCCATTTATGATGGCGTCGAGTTCCTATTATCCTCGGGTGAGTCAGGGATTCTATCATCTGATGACTTCAGTGAGAGGCGACTGACGCTCTTCATTTCTCTATCGACGACGGACGGGGATATCGGGCCCTCCGATATCACAGCAGCCCTCCATCTGCCAATGGTCCCTGCCGCCCAGTGCGTAGGTTATAGATAGTGGCCCGTCCTTGACCGGGAGATGGTGGCTCCCTCTCATGGATCTTCTTGGTGGTCGGTATTGTTCGACGCCACCTTTCTGTATGTGATAGATGTTAAGGAGTCTAATATGTTTCCATCGGTATAGTCTGAGAGGAGAGGAGCTATCCTAGAGGTGATATATACCGTCATTCAGAGGATCTTTGGTTCGGCCGTGGGTAATTGAAACCTGTGCTGATTCGAGGCGGTGCTGTTGCCCAGTGAGTCCCTACCTCTTCTATTTCCTGCTTTATTATGTCGGTTGCTTGAGCATATAGGGTTCCGTAGGAGCCTCGTATAGGCATCAGCCCATGGTATGAGCCACCCTTGCTGTTGAGCGATGGCGGACGAGCCTCGAAGCTTTCCATCTTCGCCGCGGGATCAAACGAGGAAGAGCCGGATGATGTCGTCCTCGTCGGGACTTGTCCCTATGGCCCGAGCACGTGGGGCCTCCCGGCCCGATGTCATCGATCTCTAGTCTCTTGGCTCCACCAGTCCATCCACGGTAGCTGACTTCAATACCCAGGCCTCGATACCTCTACTTCTCCACGGGGCTTGAGCCAGCCCTTACCGTTCGGTCTGATAGAAATTTGAGCACCTCATACGGCCGCCTGACCTCGCCCCTCTGGGGACTTCACGGCTCTCGCCCCAGAGCAGTCCTCACATTATCGGCCACTCCCGGCTTCTTTCGGGCTTCTAGGTACTCGGCGAAGGATGACCGCAGCTGAGACTTCCATGCTTCAGTCCGAGACTGACCTCCAGTCATTAAAGAGCCGTTTGTTTAGACCTTCACTATATCTCCTTAGGCTCTATTGACCCTTGTTGTCCTCTCGACAGGATCGGCACCTCCACCATGACCCACTGCGGCTTCCGCTTGATGTTTTGGCGGCTCGGTGACATCTGACCCTCATGAAATGGCTCCTCGGCCTGCCGGGGCTGAGGATATTTTCTGATCCTTTGATTGAGGAGGTACCACTTCCTCCTTCAGCATTCGTTAGTTGTCGGGATAGTTAGTGTTGGAAATGATTTTCTTCTATCTGATGTTAGTTTTACTTATGCCCATTGCCAATGAGAAGCCGCTTTTGTGTTCATATAGAGGCTTGCTATTTTCTTATGTTTGCAAAAGTCGAAAATTTTGTAAATTCACCTTAATATATATAATACAAATCTATTTTCCTACTTTTGCATCTCATTTTGACCCTGTATGTGTGATTTTACCTTACCTGTAAATTGAAGAATTGAAGCACTGTATAATACCAAATGCTAGAGTGGTTCCATGCATGATGAGTTTTTGGTCGGAGTTGATGACCAGTAATTACCACTTTCTTCCACCAGCTCATAGCACTTTACAATTCATGTATTAGTTTTCTTCAATGGGTTAAGAGGTACACTTTCTCCTCTTACTTTACAAAACCATCCTTAACTGTTGGCGTATAATAGATTAGAGTTCATATGTTTGAAGGTAATGTGTCTTCAAAAGAAAAGAAAAGAAAAAAGAAAAAGAAAAGAAAAGAAAATAAATAAGTAAAGCGCGACCTTTGCCTTGAAACAGAGTACGGTCAGGGGTATATGGCGGCTTAACTAAAGCACAGTGCAAGCAGTAGTTGGGAGTCCAGACTTAGTGCTCCATACATGGGTGGATGGGTAGGATTTTTCGTCTTCCATGGTTCTAGATTCCTGAAATCGTTGGCGAAGTCAGGTGAAACACAAGAAGAGGTTTAATGGTCGAGTCCTTATGACTTAACGCCTAATGCTAAATTGGCGGGAGTCATCGGTGGATCCCAACTACCGCGGACTTTTGGTAAAAGTTGAGACAACGCCCTACATTACATTAGAAATTATGAAATAATGAGGATGCAGATCTATTTAAAGTTTATTAGCATGTCTACAGGCTTTGCGGCGGTGGGGTTGGGGAGGTAGTTTGCGGCTTATTAGTTTAGCGATCATTCGAAAACACTTAGATTGTGGTGGAAATTGGTGATTTCCTTGTTTTGTTGCAATGAAACTTATCACTTTACATGTAGCATTTGTTGCTCCCAAACTAGTCTTTATCTGAGTTCGATTTGTCATACTAAGGTGGCAGTAATTGCACATACTTGCAGATGAGCGACCCGATTTTACAAAAACTGCTGTATGATGATATTTGTATTGCTGAAGGTAACAATATCTCTAAGTTGGGGAGTAAGTTAGTACCCAAGTGCGTTTTGAGCCTTGTTTATAGGGTTTATCTTTTTGTGTACTAATCAATAACTTCGATTGATATTCGGACCACGATTTGCCTAACGATCCATGATTTGTAGCTATTACCGCGTAGTTTTGCGAATTAAAAAGCCTGCAGTTCCTCAATTTGACTCGAGCCTGATGAACTGGGCGAATTGAGGTTCATGATCTGATCAGTGAGTATTGGGCAGAACTATTGAAGGTGAAAGACGAACTATAGCAAGAAATTTTGGGGTTACAAATTTGGCAACTGGCCTTGAGTTGCGAGAATTTCATGTTCACCTAAAGGAAATTTCGCCGGTTATGACTGTGACCTACAAAAATTTGTGAGTTGAAACACTATCTGAAATTTCGAGTTGCCAATTTGCAACCTACGAACACTTTGCTGTCTATATACTATCTTTGCTTTTGGTCACATTGTTGGTTTTATCTATTGCCCTTATGTAATTTTGATTCTTTAAAACACTTTTAATTTCTCTTTCTTGAGCCTATAAGCTCAACCATGTATATAAGAGGGTGTGCAACATTCAATCAGTAAGTCAAGCACAGAAGCTTCCTCCTCCCTATTTGTTGGTGATTTTCTCTTCTTCTCCTAAGCTTTCTTGCATTTTCTTGGTTGCCCGAACACCGCAGTGATGACAAATCAGGGATGGCAGCTGTCTCCCCGATCAGCCAGAAGGGGAAGGCCACTGGGTGTTGTTGTTAGGTTTAGTTGCATGTTCTCATGTTCTACATGTTTGTATTTTAGGGTATTGGTGCCTCTGTGTCTCACTTAGGTTAAAATCTCTTAAGCATACTCTCTTTAATGTGTACTTGGCAAGCTTTATGGGTTCAATGGATACTTTGCTGATCCAGGCTCATTTAGTTGTCTCCTATTAGTTATCATGGAGTAGTGTTTTTGAGATGTGTTTTCACTACTAGGGACATTTTTGCCTAATGAAATGCTATCTCTCAAAAGGAAAGCTCTTAGGGTTTAGGTTTTAAAGCTAAATGGAGAATCCTGAGTTCAGGAAATGACTATATGTCATATAAATGCTGAGAGATCTTGGCAGAGTACATGTTGAAGATCATCAGATATAGCGCTCAGTGGCGAGACTTCAGAAGTTTCTCTTTTAACTTTTACTGTGATTATTTAGGTTTGCAATCATTCACACACTTTTTCCTGGCACTAAT
The DNA here is from genome assembly GCA_016808115.1 of Tetrastigma voinierianum. NCBI lineage: Eukaryota > Viridiplantae > Streptophyta > Magnoliopsida > Vitales > Vitaceae > Tetrastigma > Tetrastigma voinierianum. Next base: position 117,901 of record JAEQBH010007568.1, read on the forward strand.
CAGAGGAGAAAACATGTTTCATTTGTAATCCTTCTCTCTGAAGAAAAGCCATCCACGATACAGAGCCACTATCTGCGATGGCTTTGCTCGTCGATTTGTAGGAATCCTAGGTTATAGAATTTGTTGTTCAGTTCAATGGCTGCCTACTGAAGTAGACCACGAATGGATTTTTGTGAAACCACCAAAAGGTGACCTTAGCAGAAGAATGAATCCAGTTTTGCAACTACCCACAAAGGAGCAGGCATTTGACGTGGTGCTTCAGCCCATAACTATGCCGAGATCCATGTGTGCGCACCCCGTCGCTGCCAACAATTTAATTGGCTTTGATAAAACAAAAATATACGACTTTGTAATTTAAATGGGCCCGTAATTGTTCTTGAATAACATTTTATACAAATTGGCATTTATACCTTTTCAAATACAATTACAAAATATTTATGGAGTTCACCCTGGTTGTCCACAATATGTAAAACACATTTCTATACTTTCAAAAAGATATATATAAAAAAATGTGATCTTCTTATGAAGACTTTTACATCTTTGAGTTGTCTGAAAATAATTACAAAATATCTTGAATGAAATGATATACCGAGGCGGAGCATTTACTTATACTCATTTGTGTTTGTGTGACTACGCACCTGAAAATACTTCCGTCCTACCACTTTCTACTGGCCACCAACGTGATGATGATAAAAAAAAAAAAAAACACGCTAAGCATTTTCATGCTTAGTGGTTCTATATAATACTCTCTTCCATTTCAGTGTAAATAGTCATGCATTTTTCTAAAACAATGTCCTTTTACCCTTTTTGAATTATCAATGCAATATAATACATATATTCATTTCATATACATTCATTTACAGTTTATTGATCATTCCAAATATACACTCATCACGATAAATCATTGAAAACACAAAATCGTACATTTCACAATTTTTCTTTTCATTTGCCCTTAGAAAATTTAAGTTATCTTCCGGTGCCTGAGATAGCAGATCTTAGGCATGATCTAGTTAGACTCTGGTGACATATAAAAAAAATTTATAACACAGTGCGGGGATGCTAGCGGATTTATTAAAATCATTTATGTGAACATTAAAATCCCCATTAGTTGAAATTTCTGAATTGGAGTGACACATCATTACATTTGACGCAGTACTACTCATTTAACCCTTATTGGTATACCAATCTATCGCCAACTTCAATTGCGATTAACATTCTATTAAGAGCACTCGAATCATTCTTAGCAATTTTACAATAAGGTGTACTCACATTTTATATCCAAATACTTAGTTTACAATGCGATCTGATTTTTCATGTGCAATTCATTTCTGTCCGAGTTGTATCAAATCAATATGCAATTGCTCACTTGAAATTCATTTCAATAAATCCACTTATTTCGCAATCCTTCAAACATATTTTAGAAATGAGAGAAAAGTGGAGAACAAACCAATTCATTTATGGCTCAAACGAGGCACATGAATATTCATATAAAACCTTTTAGAATTATTTTGTCAAACAAAACACAAAACCGAAACAAGGAAGAAGTGTGAAGAAAAAACCCAAAAAGGTTGTCGCTCTTTGATTCCTATCCTTGGAATCCTGTTCTTAGGTCAAGCTTCCTTGTCACCAACCCCTAGTCCATCACCGACCTTAACTCACACTCTACGAAAACGATGAAAAAATCGGTTGTGCATCTAGGATTTTTGATTTAGGGTTGATGTCTACAAATACACCTTCACTTTCAAAATTTTAAGGGACACATAAACAGCCATATTTTCTCTATAATTCCTTATTAAAATTATAGCTATATGAGTCTATTTTATTAGGAATTGGAATCATCTCATTTATGGGATCACCCGGACTGATTCTGACATTTTATTACTAAGTGTCCGACTTTACCATGCCGACTCATGGTTACCTCTTGTTATGCCTCCCGAATTAAGGGGTCTTAACTTCCATAAATTGGCAATGGTTCCTTCCATTGAAGCTATGAACCAGGTTTCTTTCAGTGGAATCGTAATTTAGTTACGAAACTCGAGTTATTGCATTTTACATCTAGACTACTCTAATTTGCAAAAGCAATCGATTGTTCTTCTGAAATAGCTCCACTTTGTGATTTCTAAACTTTTAGTTACAAATTGCATACACTTCCTTTAAATAAATTATTCCTCTACAAATCTAGTTTATCCATAATTTTTAATCACTTAATTTGGATGAGTGAAACTCAACTTCTGACGAAAACACCTGACCACACCAAAGCAGGCATACATGTTAGCTACTCGAAACTTACCTTTAAGTCCCTATTCGGGAGCCTTAGAGCTACAATTTGCTCCTGGTCCCTTCTATAAATTTGTAGCTCTAGATCTTATGGTTCTTTAACATTTAGAATCACTCAATTTAGATGATTATAACTTAACTTATAGCCAAAACAAAACAGAGGTTTTGAAATTTTTTGACAAGAACTCCTTTCCAGCTTAAATGCATTCCTTTACCACAAAAATTCTAAAGCCAATCCAAACCAATCAAAACAATGCAAAACAGCCTTAAACTGAACTAAAACCATCCAAGAACACTTTACACAAAGATAGGGTTTCTCTCCAAACCCAAACATAAGAAAAGATAGGGTTAGGGTTTGATTTCTTACCTTTAAATCTCTTCCTTTCTCTTACCTTTCTTAACTATTCTTCTTGCGATCCTTAAACTCTTGATCTCATGGAGCAAATCACCAAATCATCTCCCTTTTCTCTCAACCGGATTTGCCAAACAAAAATGCCTAAATGAGAGTCTCTCTCACATTCTAAAGACCAATTTGGTCTTAATACTCTAAACCTTCATAAGGCCATGTTTGCCTTACACATTAATTCCTATTTTTCCCATTTTTTGCATTTTAGGGCTTCATTTCTCTTTCATTTCCACTTAATTTCATTTAATTATACTTTGGCACTTACATTACTCATTTATGACCCTTAGGTCCTCATTTGACATTTTACACTGTTTATTTGGCTCTTACACTTAAATTTCAGGTTTTATCATTTTTCGTTTTTTAGCCGTTTAAACGCTGAAAAAATATAATATAATTTATTTTACACCACGAACATATTATAAAATTGTTAGGTATTTTGAGCATTACACCATGGCTTAAAGGGACTCAGCAATACCTCAGTGAGAGCTGTCGACACTTAATATGGCACACAATCACCCCGATCATCACCTATGCAGCCACTAGGCCTATAATTGACCACGATCCTCGGCTCAAGGCCTGGCTTAGGAGTCGCCATCATCCCGGCACCTTGGTGGTTGGAGTTCGATCTGAGTTTTCACCCAGGTGTCACGCCTATCAATGGAACCATAACATTCTACGAAGGTGATGCCTCTTGAGACATCTATCACACCCACGTGATGATACTCTAGTCATACCTTTTAGATTCGGATGTTACTGATGTGGCACATCTTAGTTGATCATGGTAGTGCGACCAACCTACTCTACTCCCCCGCGTTGGTCACTTTAAGATATTATTCACGTTCAGTAAGTAATGCGGGTCACACAAGTAATAAAGTGGACTAACAAGTCCCGATGTCGATCGAGGGGAAGGTTTGGTTTTAGCGGATTGAATGCCTTGGCTGTTGAAGTGGATTCAGCATTTGAGTGACTCGATGACTTAGGAGAATGTTTTTTAAACTAAAATTAAAAAAACAAAGAAAGAAGCAGTATGATCGATATTTCACTTACAAGGACTAGGTTAATCTCGAAGATAGCGTTCAAGAGGAAGATCTTTTAAGGGTTGATTGCTTAGTTAGCGCATTCTGATTTATATGTATGAAGTACTAATTAAGTGAGTATATACTTATGCTTGTCCAAGGAACACGGTATGAGGTTTACACTTTCGTGTCTCCTCTCAATTTCTCATACCAACTCCCTATTCTCCTTTCGGTCCATCTAGGTCATTAAATGTGATACTTTTCTAAGGCATTTCTTTCCTCGGGAATCTTATTGGTCACCTCTCTGTCCATACAATAGGACTACCCAGTTTACGCTTGGATAGATCACACCTTTAGGTCCATCCAGATACACTCACATAATCTTTGAGATAGTGCTACTCAAATGATATTCCTACATCCTAGTACTAGGCATTTCCCGATTCCTTAGACTTATTTGATTAAGGTTAATTAGTATTTCAATTCGTAATTCATACCTTAAAATTTCGGGACCAGATTTTAGGGCGTAATCAGCGTCACGAGATGCCACTAGTATGGGGATCTAAGATCCAACTCATTATGGATTAATTAGTTAATAACATAATAATCTTGACACTACCGACCAGCATCAGCAAAGCACAAGTCACAAAACCATTCTAAAATATATAAAATGTATCGATTTAATCAATCGACCAGAGGAAAAGTTTAAGATTATATTCTGACCCAATCTCTATCAAAATCATGTCTATTACATCCATAGATGAAAGAGATTAGAAAGTGAGAGTTAAGAATAAAAACAGATATGAGATGAGAAATGCTTCAAACTCAACTCCAAAAGTTGTGGAGATCCTTTAGTTGATTGATTCTTCAATATTACACCAATCCAAAGTAAAAATGAACAAAATCACAAACCTTTAAAATGATTCGAGAAGAAGGAGAAACCACTAAGGGTGTTCTCATCAAAAGCTAGAACCACTAAGAAGCAAGTCTAAAACTACTATTTATATGCATTGGAACATAGGCCAATGATGGGCTAAAAATGTGAAGTTTGTTGCTCTAGCCTGATGTTCTTCCCTACGAAAAGGACTGTACGCTTTCGGTGAAGCCACGTGTCATCTTTACGCATGATCTCACTTACCGCCTTGGCGAAGAGCAGCTCCTGTAGCGAACTTGAGTTAGGGCGTAGGTTCTTCCTCCTTGGCCCGAAGCCGGGGGGGTTGCTTCCTATTTACCAAACTCCTTCGGCCCGTGGCCCGAAAGGTTAACTTCGCCTTGGCAAACCCATGGCTCCTTTCCTACATTCTTCGACTTTCTTGATGCTCCGAAGCTTTTTCTTCGCGCGAGTGAACCTCGTTGCCACGGCTTGAGCCATAACATGTCGGCAACTTTCTCTTCACTTGATTTCTTCCATCACTTTTACATGATTTTCCTTCTAATCATTTAAAACATAAGCAAATGGGGGATTAAGACTTTCTTATATGATATTGGTGCGAATCTAGCATTTATGTCGCATAAAACACATGAAAATCATACTACAAATGCTAACAAGAGTCACACCTATCAGATATTAGCCTGAATATCTCCGCAATCCAAGGAGAATCTTGGTAGGCTTTAACGAAACTCAAACCACCTCGCTAAGTGAGGTCTAGCCATTATCCATAGGCTGGGGCCGATCAACCCTCATCCCTTTGTAATGATAGCCGAGTGCTACCTCTTACCAGTTCCATCTGCCGCCTTGCTGGATCTGCACATGAAGATTTGCCTTAAGATCCTATCACCCAGGCAATGAGTTTCTTAACCCCATTGGGCTAGATTGATGTGGAGGAACCAAAGGCGTGAGGCACATCGTCTATGCGCGCGGGCGGACCAACCATCTAAATAGCAACAATAGCTTGAGGCTCGCTTGAACGAGAAAGACAACGCTAGAATAATTAGACCTAAATGCTTACCGCTGTGGAAACTGACCGACATAAACATATTGATCAAAACTTCCTTTTCCCGAGAAAAAGTTTACACTTTCTTTGTCATTCTTGCCAGGAGTACTTGATGCATTCTTTAGTCATAATGATATGTCGGTGTTTCCCGATGTATTTTGACTTAATCATGCGAGGTTGGGTGTGGGCGATATGACAAAAGTTAAAAGGCGTTTTCACCCCAATGGGAAGTAATCAAAGAGCGAGGTTGATATGCTCTCGCGGTAGGGTTCGTATGAGAAGTCTAATACTTTCCAGAATGGGTATCGTATTTGTGGTTGTCCTTGAAAAGAATGGAAAGTTCTAGATTTTCTTGTAATGCTTTTGGCATGGAATAGAAAATGGCATCAAGCAGTTCTACAAATGTAGCCCCCCATGATAGTAAGGAAGCATATACAAGTCTTTCTGGGGAAAACTGCATCGTTGAACCGAGGTTCATTCAGGTATTTGAATCATCTTAAACCCTTGGGGCTCGAAAGCGCTTCATCAGTAGAATGGGATCTGAAATGTAATGCAGCTTCAAGCAAATCAAGGATACCTTTATCTCTCCTAGTCTTGTCCCTGACTGTGGAGGGAAGAGCTTTATCTTTACCTTGTAGCCTGGTGTGGCGGTAGCGTGCCTTGGTCAAACGAGACGGAAGAAAAGTAGAACGGGGCGTACTTTGTGAGCAAGGTATTATGGTCTATGAATCCAGTTATATAGATTTGAGCGAATCGCACTTAGCCTTGAGGGTGGCGACCAAAAAGTTTAAACACACATTCAAAGCCATATGATAATTGTTAACGACTATCGATCGATTTTATACTCTGAAGCGAAACGTGGCAGACTTCTAAAAAAAAGTGGGTTGTTAGGTTGGTGAGTTCGATCATCCATATACATCCACAGTCGACCGCATAAGAGTTAGGTGTTCCTTATTTCATTGTCGAGACGTGTTAAAGATGTAGCCTCCCTTGAACCTTTGGATCTTGAAGATGATAGATCTTCCAAGCGGTAGGAGAAGCGAGCTGTTTGAGATAGTATCTTGATCTTAGATATGGTTTCTTGGTTGCTAAAGCGATTAAGTTCTCACATTCTTGACATCAAAATAATAGGCAGTATAGTGTATTCTTAGAGTCTTCAAACAATAAGTGCTCTGAATCTAGCTTGAAGCTTCAATGTGTTGCGATTGTTAGCATCAGTCCCAAGGTGAAATCTAAGCAAGAAGAACAAAAAAGGACCTTCATTACCTAAGCTCTATACATTTTCTAATCACTAATTCCCATAAATTTAGTATCCTAAGTCTTAAGATCGGAAAATAGAATGTTTAGCATATCCTGTTGTATCTTGGCACATCTAAATGTCTTGTCACCCTCCTCGATTTAGAGGCGGTTCTTATCATTTGAAACACGAATAGTAGATTTCTTGGATAACTCTAGCTACCTATTTGAAAGATGGGATCTGCAAGAAACAAAGAAAGACATGTGGTCGAAACTAAACCTTTGAAATGAGTCTGTATAATAATGCTCTATAAGTCATTTCTGGACCTCAAAGGTGCGTGCCCACTAGGAAGTAGGCACATCATCGAATACGAGAAGGCGACTAACGGTACTCATATCAACCAGACGATCATTGCCACGTATAATCGCGGCACAAGGTTTCTCGTGACAGTGATAAGAATTAAGCGGTTCGTTAAATTGTGACATATGCCCAGTTGCGTGGCGATATCCCACCACAACTAACGGCTCACCGATTATCCGATGCGTGGCCCTGCGTATGTAGAATCGATGTGATGAATTTACCTCCGAGAAACCACGAAGCGAAGATTCTACACTGATATTCCTGAGCTGTTTCACCAAATTGATGAAGCGAAGCCTACGCTCGGATTAAGATGACCATGACTGATTCATTCAGCGGAACATCATATGCCGATTTAGTTCATAACATGTGATCTCAAACAATGACCATGATTCATTTGTGCAGTCATTCAATTTTGCTTTCGTAATTTGGTTAAAAAATGTTTACTCCACCTCTGGAAATACCCTCATTCCAGTAGTCGGGCGAAATAATAAAAAAAAACATAACTATGAAGCGGTTGATGTCGACTAAAAGCGAGTGGGTCCATGAACTGCAGAAACTCGTAGGCTTGCAAACAACACCAAGATAACCCACTAGTGAAACAGGTAACCACTGGCCTTCGGAATTTGAATCGCTAATCCCGACTAGAGTTGGACTAGGCGATATCCACATTGACACTCTGAGGCTCGCCACGGCCTTAGATGGTTGCAAGAGAAAAGAGACAGAGCTGTCGGGATAGGCGAATACCAATGCAAGCGGCGTGATAGATGGAATGAATAAATGAAACTAGTAATAAGATGGACCCAGCTGTGAAGGCAAGCTTAGACGCTGGCGGGAAGGTCCTTTACAATCATCGATGATGGATCAAAGGCAAATTTACAAAACTCAAAGTCTCCATAATAGAAGATCTAGCCCTACTTGAACTGACTGACCAAAAATATTCCACAGTGCCATTCTTTTTGTTTTTGTTAAGAACAACCCCCAATTTACAGGAGGCCCGAATAAAGATCACGTTTTTTTTTTCTCAACTCTCCTTGTAATACGCCTCATTTCTCCATAGTAGGCCATTGGCCTAACACAACTAGCCCTCGATGGCCCTATGCCTTGGGTAGATTAAGCCTTCTCCATAGTTGTTGCATTCCCAATTAGACCCTAGTAGTTTTATTACAATTTTGTAGTATAAGAAAAGTAAATTTGTACTTCCTCCAAATTCATGTTATGAGGAAATGATAAAGCTCTGGATTACTATAAAAGCCAAGGTTAAAATGGTAATTTATAAAATGAGGATCCAAGGATCATAACACAAGAAAATTATATGCTAAGTTAGAAATTGAATACGTTGATTTGCAAAATGGGGATTGAATATATAAGGACCAACGGCAAAATGGAAAGTTGGGCTAAATGGTATAAGACCAAACATGGTCTTGCTATGAAAAAGGGGTTTTTCTCAGCTTCTAGATTAGGGGAGAGCTAGGTTAATGGAAAAAGAGAGAAGAGAAGAAGAGAAGAAGAAAAAGGAAGAAGGAAGAAGAGAAGAAGAAGAAAATCTAGAGTTTGAATTCATGGCAGCTGAACTCATTTTGAATCTAGGCTGTGGTATGGAAACCTATTTGTATGGTTTATACAGGAAACTCCAATTCTAACTCTTTTTCGTTCATGTTTGGGTTAGAAAACCCAAATTCCTCATTACATGTATGGTTTAGTTGGTTCAAGTCCTATTGTGGTTGGTTTTGAGTTGGTTTAATTTGCTGAAGATTTCAGTGAAAATGGTTAGAATTAGCCATTTCGCAGCGAATCGCAGTGAGTACCCCAGATTTTCAAAAGTTGAGCACGTGATCAATGTTGTTTCTAGCCTAGAGGAGGTTGAAACGATATCGAGTGTTGAGTTTCGGCATCAAAGTTGTTTTCGCCTAGAGGGTATCGAGCACCTAGATGAAAGCCGAAAGTAAACGGCATCAAAGTGATTTAAGGTCCAGAGGATGTTACACCGATCGAAATCGAGTACCGGAGATTGAAAACCGAGTACCAGCATTTAGCGGTATAAGGTGCAAATGATATTAAGTACCGGTATCGAGTTGAGTGACCGGTGACGCCCAAGTTGTGTAAAGTCCGAATACCTGGCCTGCGAACCCTTATTTCTGCTTCCGTTTCTTTTGTTAATTCTGAATGAAAGGGTTAGTACATGTATAAAAGTTATATGAAAAATGTTATGTACCTCGTCGCCGAGGCGAAGATCCGATCATTGGGCAAACATTGTTTCTTGCCCCTTATTTGCTAATGGGATTAAGAATGATATAACAAGTCCTGAAAAACATATAATTGTATGTCTGCTTAAGACCAAATAGTGAATGAATAGGCATCTCTGCTACGACACTCGCTACGCGGGCGTGCATGTTCGACGCTGCTTCAAGACTCCCGCTAATGCTATCGCGACTCGCTACGGGCAGCCACGCCTCCGGACGCTGCTTCGACACTCGTTAGTGCGCGCGGCACTTTTTGTTACGTGGGCGTGCATGTTCGCTTAATAATCGCATCGCACCTTTCAAGTGCTTTCATATGTTATGTTCCTTCATTCATTGTTAAAGTCTATGAGGCAAATACTTATATGTTGTCTATCTAAAAAACAATGAACAAGAAGAAAACATAAGAAATCAGTTATGTTATGTAATATACCTACGGGTACCTTCTGTACAAGATCTTTGTTCTAAACTCCTACGGGAGATATGAAATTTCGTTATAAGAATTATGTTATATGAAAATTCTGTTATAAAATTCTGTTATACGTAAATTGTAACACCCTAAAAATACCCTAACAATTTTATAACATATTCAGGGTGTAAAATAAATTAAATTATATTTTTTCAATGTTTAAATGACCAAAAACGAAAAACGATAAAAATCCAAAAATTTTACAACAGCTAAATAAATTTAGTAAAAATATCAAATGGGGACCCAAGGGTCTTACATGAGGAGTGTAATTTTTAAAATGTGAATAAAATGAAATGAAATTGAAATGAAAGTGAAATGAAGTGTTAAAATGGCAAAATTGAGAAATGGGAATTAATGGAGTAGCCAAACATGGCCTTAGCCATGTAATGGGATTAAAGACCAATTTTGGTCTTAGAAAGCCATTTTCACATTTGGGCATTTCCATTTTGAGAGAGAAAGAGAGAGCTAGGGCTTGTGGAGAAAGGAGATTGGGGATTTTTCTCCAAGTAACCAAGAGTTTAAGAGATCAAGAGGAAGATGGATGCTTGGTATTGAAGAATCAAAATATTAAAGGTATGGAAACCAAACCCTAACTTTTCTTTTCTTGTGTTGGGTTGATGAAAACCCAAAAATTTTTGGTTGAAAGTGTTTGTATTGGTTTTAAACAAGTTTTGGGGGTTGCTCTAAGTTGTGTTTGTTTGTTTTGATTGGTTTGGATTGGTTTTGAGAAATTTTTGTATAAAGTCAAAGGAGTTGCTATCAAAAAAATTTCAAAAACCCTGTTCTTGTTTTGGCTATAGAATAAGTTATAATAATCCAAATGGAGTGATTCTAATTGGTGAAGAACCATAAGAGTTAGAGCTACAAATGTATAGAAGGGACCAGGAGCAAATTGGATCTCTAAGGCTCCCGAATATGGGTTTAAAGGTGAGTTTCGGGTAGCTCACATGTATGCTCTGTTTTGGGTGTAGTTATGGTGTTTTAGCCATAAGTTGAGTTTCACTCATCCAAATTGAGTGATTAAAAATTATGGGTAAACTAGAATTCTATGGGAATAATTTACTTGAAGGAAGTGTATGTAATTTGTAACCCTAAAGTGCCCAAAAATCTATCAAAGTGGACCTATGTGCAAGAACAATCTAATTCTGTTTTGAAAATTAGAGTAGTCTAGATGTAAAAAGCAATAACTTGAGTTTTGGTGATCCAAGTTGGATGATTCCAATTGGAGAAGAAACCTTAGAACCATAGCTTCAAATGAGTTAGGGAACCACTACCAATTTTTGGAGTTAAGACCTCATAAATCGAAAATAACAGTAGATGATCCAGTGAGCTGGGCATATCGACTAGTTTGACATTCAAATGCCGTAACTTGAGTTTGGGTGATCCAAATGAGATGATTCCAATTACTACTGAAAATAGACTCATAGAGATATCATTTTCTTGAAGGAAGCATGAGAAAAATATTGCTCATTTGTCCCCATAAAATTTTGAAAGTGAAGGAGTATTGGGTAGACATTAACCCTAACAAAAAATCCTAGAATGCACAACTGATTTTTCTTTCTAGGGTTGTTCTTTAATTGTGAAATATTTGTGATGGATTAGGGGTTGGTGACGAGGAAGCTTGATCCAAGAACGGGATTCTCGAGATAGGAATCGGCGGTGACAACCTTTTGAGTTTGTTCTTCAATCTCTCTTGTTTCAAATTCTGTGAAAGCTCGATCTAAACTCTTCTTCATTGTTTCAAAAATGATTGCGGAAATATTATGAAATATTGAAATGATTTATGATAAACTGCATATTGATTTGTTTTAAATTGATTTGAGACAACCGATTGTGAAATAAATTGCATATGAAAATTTGCATTAGTGTTGATGACACACCTCCACCCCTACTAGCAGGCGGTGTGCCGGCAAACCCACAGAAACCCCCGACCGATACTTCCAACGACTAGAGAATATTGTGAAGCTAAGCCGTGTTGCTTGCTAAAAACACGTATAAAAATTTTCTCTTTTCTAAACTTGTGATTTTATAAAATTCGACAGCACAACAAACAGATATAGGACATGTCCCAAACCTCGTGAAATACAATTTACACTTCCAAAATATGGCAACCAAAAGAATACTTTAAAAGAGCCTGTGCTCATCACATTTTCATAAACAAACTATGTACATACATATGCACAACTATACAAGTTCAAAGTAATTTTCAAATATATACAATGGTGGGTAACACAAAGACATATAACTAGTAATGAGGACCGATTTGTCCAGTGGTTCGCGATCCTATACCCGAAAAATAATTTTTAAAATCAGAAAATAATGAGCTAAGAGCCTAGTGAGTGTATGCTTTAAAAATGCTTTCCTTTTCTCCTCGAAAATGTCTCAAAACTGTAAAACTATCTTTTACAAAACATTTTCAGAAAACCTTACTTGCTTTGTTATAAAAGTTTCTAAAACTTTTCATAAACTGCTTGCTTGCTTTGCTATAAAAGTTTCTAAAACTATTCATAAACTGCTTGCTTGCTTTGTTATCTAAGTTTCTAAAACTTTTTATAAACTGCTTGCTTGCTTTGCTATAAAAGTTTCTAAAACTTTTCATAAAATGCTTGCTTGCTTTGCAATAAAAGCTTCTAAAACTTTTTATAAACTGCTTGCTTGCTTTGCTATAAAAGGTTCTAAAACTTTTTATAAAATGCTTGCTTGCTTTGCTATAAAATTTTATAAAACTTTTTATAAACTGCTTGCTTGCTTATTAATGGTCAATTTAAAGCTGTATGTAAAACGCTTATAAAAATAAAGATCAACCACTAGAGGCCTTTCTTGCTTGCTGTTGACACACCCCTCAATCTCTTTTCTAGCGGTGGCAGTGTCGGCCACCCCATTAACCCTGCAGCCTGCTACTTCCAGAATGACTAAAGAATCATGTGAAGCTTAAGCCATGAAGCGGCCGTGTTGTTTGCTGAAAACCGTATAAAATTTTTTTCTTTTTCTAAACTTAGATTTTATAAAATTTCAACAAAGATAACAAATTTGTGATATAGGACATATCCCAAAACCTGTATATATAGTTTACACTTTTAAAACATGGCAACCAACAACACTTCTTCAAAAGAGCCTCAAGCTCATCACATTTTCATAAACAAAAAATATGTACATACATATACACAACTATACAAGTTCCAAGTATTTTCTTACAAAATTTAGTTAATACAACACTTATACTAGAAGTCAGGAGAATCCTAATATGTCCCAGCGTCCGGCGTGCCTGTACCTGGAAAATAGTTTTTAAAACTGGAAAATAATGAGCTAAACGAGCTCAGTGAGTGTATGATTTATAAAACGCTTGCTTTTCTGAAAAATGTCTCAAAACTGTAAAACTACCTTTTACAAAACATTTTCAGAAAACCTTACTTGCTTTGCTATAAAAGTTTCTAAAACTTTTCTCGAATCGCTTGGTTCATGGCTTTAAAATTTTTAAAACTTTTCATAAAACTACTTGCTTGCTTTAAAAGTTTCTAAAACTTTTCATAAAACTACTTGCTTGCTTGCTATGAAAGTTTCTAAAAACTTTTCATACTACGCTTGCTTGCTTTGAAAGTTTCTAAAAACTTTTCATACTATGCTTGCTTGCTTGCTTTAAAAGTTTCTATAAACTTTTCATAATATGCTTGCTTGCTTACCAATGGTTGATTTTTAAACTGTATGAAAAATGCTTATAAATAAATATCAACCATTGGAGACCTTTCTTGCTTGTTGTACCCAGTAAACACGGGAAACCTAGGCCTCGACCGTGCCGGCGAAAGGACCTTGTGTCCACATCACCTTTTCCGGTAAATATGGTGGAAAGACCTAGTGTCTACGTCACCATACTCTAGCTAGCGATCTAACCCTATATACCCCAATATGTGCCACGGCCTCCTCTAATATGCCATAATGCATGAGCTAAGTTTGCCGACTAGGCAAATCTAAAATGCAATGAAATCATGTCCTAACTTCACCGTGCACGTACGGAATACCTATGACCGGTATGCTTGCTGAAACTAGGGATTTTCTTAAGGCCTGATTTATAAAAATATAATTTTTGCTTGCTTGCTTGAAATATGGTTTAACACTTTAAAACCATTGCTTGCTTGAAATATGGTTTAATAATGTAAAACCATAACATACCAGCGTAAAATGATTTATAAACAATATACTAGTATTTAAAAATAGAGTTAAGAACACTCACCTTTCCGGTTACAGCAATTGAGCACGACTTCACAATTTCTCCTGCCTCCGCTATTATCCTACACATTAGATGTATTAGACCACATTAATGAACAGCACAACTACAATTTGCACACTGTGTTACAATTAATTTTATTCAGAAAAATATGTGGGCACTAAATGCTATTCACAGGCATATGGCTAGATTCAGACTCATGGAACTTTCCATAGAGTCTAAAAAAACCCGAAAACATTTCTGAAAATTATGTCCTGACCGGTTCGAATGTATTAATCCGAAATTTCAACCCAAACCGTCCGAAAAACAATTCCGAATTCAGCCCTGATCGTTCGAAACAATCTAAAATTTCTAAAAATTCCTACACTCAATGCAAAAATTTTGGGACTAAAATTTACAACCTTTTACGGCCTCTAAGAAAATTTCAAGCCATTACATAGCTTTTAGGTTAGAAATAACACAAGTAGGAAAATTCCCTACCTCTTGGAATTTGACGAAACGCTAATATTTTGGTACCCACGCGTAGCTCTAGTTGCGTAGGCCAACTTTGCCTTCTCGTCTCAATTTAAACCTACGGTCCACTGTGAGATCTAGAGAGAAGTTTCTCTCTAAAATCTCTCTCTCCTCATGCTCTCTTCACGCCCTTATTATGTCCATTTGACTTTTTCTTTTTGATTTTTTCTTTTTTTTTCTTTTTTTTTTTTGGATACATAGCTCATATTACCTTATTCAGGTCCATTTCTTCCCTGAAAAATTTTATTTCTTTTCAGTTCAATTTATTTTAAAATGAACTTAACTTCTCGCTTATTTCCTAACCTCCAAGACTTGTAAAAATCTCGTCCTTAGAGTCATTGACAACTTATCATTCATAAAATCGTAAAATATTCTGACTGTCTCAAAATTCGATGAAACTTTTCTGGGTCACTAGATTTCCCGAGACGAATTTAACAACGCAGTCCGTTTCGTCATCCGAGATCTATAGAATTTTCTAGGCTTCCCTAAACCATTATGGCAATTTATTATTATTATCATTGGCCATTTCTTACCCAAATGGTTTGATTTTTTCTTTTTAATTCCAAGAATCAAGAAAATGACAAACTTTAACTAGTTAAAGCTTCCATGATTTGTACTTTCACCCCTCCACTTTCCTTAATTGCAAAAGTGTCACAATTCTTTGAAAACTTTACAATTTTATCCTTAAAATAACTTTCAAAAAATACTACTATGGCACTCAAATAATTAAGGAAGTCCTTGGTGCACATATGTACTCTACTTGCTACACATTCCATACACCCTCTTGGGGCGGGGCTTTACAGTTGAAATATAAATTATTGTATCCAAATGTATATACACTATTGTAAATTGTATATAATGATTTGAAGGCCCTTAAAAGAATGTTAACCATTAAATTTGAGTTAAGGATAGATTGGTATACCAATAAGGGTCAAATTAGCAAAGATCACGAATGTAATGAAGTGTCACTGACCGTGAGCTCCAAATAGGACAAAGACGTAGTGTTTACGAAATTGATTTTTAATAACCAATCAGCAGCCCAACGGGACTGTACTGTGTTATAAAACTGCTTTTATACCGGCCTATAGCCCAGCTGGACCGTGCCGGTGATTCGTTATCCTACGCACCGAAAGCATAGGTTAAATTCGATAAGGGCAAAATGATAATAAGATTGAAAAGTGCATGATTTGTGATTTGAATGATTAGTATAAAATTGCATAATTTGAAATGACCAATGGATTGTATCGAATGTAATATATATATATATATATATATGTATGTATTTGCATCGCGATTGGTCATCGGGGAAATGTACAAAAGCATTGTGTTATAAACATTGCATGAATTGGATTTTAAACTAAAATGAAGAGAGAATTGTATAGAACCACTAAGCATGAAATGCTTAGCGCCGCTGTTTTGTCATTGCGCATTTATCGGTAATCGCGCACGGCGACAAAGATCGCAGAGACGGTAGTCAACATCAAAGATTCGCAGTGTCGAAGTAAGGATCCGACCATGCATTCATGAAATAGATTTGACCATTTTGTATAAACTCTGACTTTATTTTGTAAATGATCTTATTGAAAAGGGCATGTAATGCCATATTGTACAAATGTGGGATTTATCCCAAAATGATGGGTCTACCGCAAATGTTTTGATGCATATTATTATATATTCTAAAGTACACAAAAAAAACAAAAACAAAAAAAAGTATATGTATTCGTATCGGTAGCGCTGGACTTTACATTTATTTTGGTATTAGAGTTACAGTTAAATTGTTAGAAAAAAATGGGTGTTACATTTTATTTTATCGAGCACAAGTAGTATTAACTACGGTGATTGAAAATGTATTTTGTATTTGTATTGGTGTTTGAATATATCTTAAAAGTAAAAGTATTGGTGGTGCATCGGACGCTACATTTATTTTGGTATCAGAGCTACAATTAAATTGTTATAAAAAGGGTGTTACAAGGGTAACCACTAATCGTTCGAGAGTCTAATTTATTTTCAAGTGGATTATAAATTCTTACTTCCACCGAGCAACCCCAAAAATGCAGGTGCCTTAAACACGGTTTCCTTCCTGTCTATAGTTCAAAAGGAGTTTTTGAAACTACCATCTTAGGAAGCCTATCCAACAAATACATGGCGGTTTTAAGTGCATACATCCACAGTGATTTGGGTAAAGAAAAGTTACTTATCATACTTCTAACCATATCCATTAATGCCCGATTAGGCCTTTCTGCTACACCATTTTGTTGTGGTGTACCTGGCATAGTATACAGTTCGCATATGCCATGCTTTTCAAGGAACTTTGTAAATGGACCTGGACATTGTCTTGATTCATTATATTTCCCATAGTAGTCACCACCTCTGTCAGACCTTATGATCTTTACCTTTCTATACAATTACTTTTCAACCTCAATCACATATTCCTCTAGGGCATTTACTGCTTAAGATTTTTCATTAAACAAGTAGATATATCCATAACGTGAAAAATCATCTATAAAGGTGATAAAATATTTTTCTCCACCAAAAGATGAAGCATCAAAAGGACCTCATATATCCGTGTGTATAATTTCAAGAAGCTGGGTACTTCTTGTGGCTCCTTTCTTGTCATGTTCAGTTTGCTTTCCATTAATGCAATCCACACATACACCAAGATCAGTAAAATCTAGATTCAGTAAAATCTAGATTTGGTAAAATCTCATTCTTTACCAATCTTTCTAACCTTTCTTTGGCTACACGACCCAACCGTTTATGCCACAAGTAAGCTGAATTATCATTTAGCATGCTAAGCTAAATTCCAACATTATGAAAAACATTAAGTAGAGATTCAACAAAATTATCATCAAGTTTCAATTTATATAAACCATCAATAAAAATTACAGAACCAATAATGAAATTATTCTTACATAAATTGAAACATCCATGTCCAAACTTAAAAGTAAATCCAAAAACATCAAGTTTTGAAAGAGAAACTGGGTTCCTAGAGACCGAAGGTACATAAAAGGTATCAATTAGATCTAGTTGATGGCCATTAACCAAGATCAAATGATAGGTCCCTATGCCTTCGATCGAAACCTTCATACGATTTCCCATGAACAAAAAGTTCTCATTTGGAATCCCTTCATTGTATTGGATACACGAAAGCAAAGAAGATTAGAATCAGTTTACCAAGTATTATTAAGAACTTCAATTAAGTTTGATTCGAACATACAAAATATTACATTTACCTTTCTTTTCAAACTAAGTTCCATATCAGGTGAATCTTTCTCGAAAATGTCATTTTTTTTTCCCAAAGTATTAAGTGATACTTGCTTTGCCTTTGTTCCTTTTCTCATCACCCTGTGAAACTTTAACATGTGATTTCTTCTTAAATTTGTTGGCTTTGACCTTTAGTCCTTTACTAGCTCCTTGACCTATGAGATTAATAGAATGACCTCCTTGTTTCTTTAATCTTGTTTCCTCCTGAGCAAGCATGTTGGACAATTCACTAATATTCCACTTATCCTTAATAGTGTTGTAATTAATTTGAAATGGTCCATATTCAGGAGGTAAAGTGTAAAACCCGGTAAAAATTAAATTTGTTTGAAAAAGGGTAAAACGGTAATTTCGATTGAAAATCTAAAATTTTCTAGATCGATGACCTAAACGACTCACCGTTAAATTCGGCCTCACGAAATCTAGTGACTTAAAAGTTTCACACTCTAAGACAAGCGGAATATTTTAGGATTTTCTGGGTGATAAGTCGTCAATGACTTCAAGATCGAGATTTTTACGAAAATCTCGGAAGTCAAGAAATGGCTTGGGCTAAGTTCATTTAAAATAAAGTGAACTGAAAAGAAATAAATTGTTTCACGTTATATATCCAAATAATAACCACATCAAAAATAACATAATAATACAATGAATAAAAAGTGGATAAAAGGAAGGTCGTGAATCTGACGTGGGAGCGTGAGGAGAAAATAGAGATTTTTTTATTTCTTTCTTTGCTTTTTTCTTAGATCTACAGAAATCGGACAGTAGGTTTTCGTCGGGGTTGAAGGCAAGTCGATCCACGCTGAATGAGGGCTACGAGAGGTACGTAAATCTGAGTTTCACAACTCCACTTGAGGTGAATTTTCCTACTTGTAGTATTTCAAGCCTAAAGGCTATTTAATGGTTTGGGATTGGCTTAAAGGTCATGAAAGGTCAGAAATTTCCTACCTCAAATTTAGGAATTTTTGGATCAAGCTGCATACCCAAAGCAATGTACCGGACTATTGACGTCGTTAAAATTCTCGGATCGGGTTTCTAGACAATCCGACAAGATTTTCGGATCGTTTTCAAGAACCCAAACCGTGTTGAGGTTTGCGTTGATCACGGACTAATGTCTTCTGCCAGGGATGTGTTTTGGTATCATAATAATTCGATGATGAACCAGGAAGGGACCAAGAGGTGCCCTGTTTTATATGCGTCCGAGATTTGGGCCATTTTGTGTGTTATTGTGGAAAATAAATAAATAACATGCTGTGTGTGAAAATATCATGTTAATATTTGCTTGTTGATGTATTAAAATGGATTGCATGGATCTTAATTATATGTAAAACTTTAAGTAATTATCCACTATGGTGTATTAATGTTTCATGTAAATTATATACAGTAACATGAAGGAAAATGCATCGCATCATGTGCATTTCATGCACGGTCACATCGCTACTGAGTCAAGTGTGGGCGTATAGGGTATTGAGTATTCACCGGTGTTAATGAATGGGTCGAGCTCTAAAATGGGACAAAGTCAAAGGTTGAGATCACTTTAAGTGTAAATTGACCAAAAATGATAAATTACATATTTTTAGGCGATAAGTCGGGTAGATCCCCTCCCTCAGTGGTCAAAGACCCAAATGTTATTCACGATTAGACATGATTCCCAACGATGTAAGTTCGTGAAAATGTTAGAACGGCATGCGGCGTCTAGCGGTGAAAACCCGAAAAATCCGTGGCCCACAAAAGAAAAGAAAATCATGATTTAATAAATTAAAGATCGGGAGGGTCAGTCTGATGGATCGAAAGCATTATCAAGTTAAACACCGATGATTGGTTTTTCACACTTGGCATTCCAAGTGTGAGGGAGCTCTGCTCGACTCGTGTTGTGAGCATGAGGCTGCATCTCATGCTCGATACCTTAACATTTCATATAATGTTGCATAAATTGTATGAAATGTGATTGATGTTTGCATATGCTATTGCATGTGCATTTTAGGTGGGGAGTAACCCTTGTAGGAGATTATCACTACTGGGCTTTACTCACCCCATCGTGGGACCCTGTCACACCCCCACCCCTACTAGCGGCAGGTGTGCTTGCCACCCCATAGAAACCCCCAGCCATTACTTCCAACGACTAGAGAATCCTGTGAAGCGAAGCCGTGTTGCTTACTGAAAACCCGTATAAAAATTTTTATTTTCTAACTTTGTGATTTTATAAAAATTTCAAGAAGATAACAATGGTAGAAGGCTGTGACATATCCTAAAAACCTATATATACGCTTACACTTTTCAAAATATGGCAACCAACACATCATATCCAAAGAGCCTCAAAGTTCATCACATTTTCACAAACAAAACTAAGGTACATACATACTCAACTGTACAAATTCAAAGTATTTCCTTACACAAGTTATTTAATACAACACTTATACTAGAAGTCAGGAGAATCCTAATATGTCCCAGCTTCCGGCGTGCCTGTACCTGAAAAATAGTTTTTAAAACAGGAAAATAATGAGCTA
This sequence comes from Tetrastigma voinierianum, assembly GCA_016808115.1. NCBI lineage: Eukaryota > Viridiplantae > Streptophyta > Magnoliopsida > Vitales > Vitaceae > Tetrastigma > Tetrastigma voinierianum. The sequence continues at coordinate 138,334 of JAEQBH010007568.1, forward strand.
AACGAGCTCAATGAGTGTATGCTTTATAAAATGCTTGCTTTTTCTGAAAATATCTCAAAACTGTGAAACTATATTTTACAAAGACATTTTCCGTAAACCTTGCCCACGCCTTGGTTACAAAATTTTATAAACTTTCATAACTTCTTGCTTTGTCGAAAACTTCTCGGTCCCGCGATTAAAAGCCGCCAGCTAATATCTATGCTGCCAAAACCTTTTCAAAATTGTTTCGCTTTTGTTTGGCTTAAAAGTTTATAAAAACTTTTCATAAATGCGGGAGCCTGGGCTCAACCGCTTGCTTTAAAAGTTTATAAAACTTTTATAAACACGGGAGCCTAGGCTCAACCGCTTGCTTTAAAAGTTTATAAAACTTTTTATAAATGCGGGAGCCTGGGCTCAACCGCTTGTTTACCAAAGGGTTGATTTTCAAAACTGTGAAAAATATTTATAACAAGATCAACCACTAGAGGCCTTTTCGCTTGTTGTCCCTTAGTAAAACACGAGCCCGGGCTTCAACCATGCTGGAAGGACTCCGTCCGCATCACCTAGGTGGAAGGGCCTTGGCTCACTTCCCCTTTTTCGGTAAATATGGTGGAATGACCTTGGTCTACGTCACCATAATGTAGCTAGCGCACTAACCCTATATACTCTAGTACATGCCATGGTCTCCTTTAAATGCCATGATGCACGAACTAAGTTTGCCGACTAGGCAAATCTAAAATGCATGAAATGATGTCCTAACACCACCAAGCACGTATGGAATACCTCTTACCCCAGATGCTTGCTTAAAACTGTGGGATTAAGTATGCCTCGTTTATAAAATATACTTTTGTTTTTGGCTGGGTTGCTTGTTTCCTTGAAATATGGTTTTACAACTCAAAACCATTGCTTGCTTTCTTTTTAAAAGTATGGTTGAATACATCAAAACCATTACTTGTTTGCTTTCCACATATGGTTTAAATCAAAACCATTACTTGTTTGCTTTTCACATATGGTTTAATACTTTTTAAAATCATCGTCATTGAATATGGTTTAATAATTTAAAACCATAACATACCAAAGGTAAAACGATGAGTAAACAAAACACTAGTATTTAAAAACAGAGTTTAGAACACTCACCTTCCGGCACAATAATCGCACGACTTCAAAATTTCTCCCGCCTCCGCTTTTACCCTACACATTCGATGTATTAGACCACACACGTCAGCACGACCAAGCAATTTGCACACTTGGTGCTACAATTAAATTTTTCAAAAAATATGTGGGCCCCAAATTGTAACGCCCCGTCCCGAGAGGGTGCACAGTACGTGTAACCGTAGGGGCACATATGTGCACCAAGTGTTATTGTAGTATTTTGAGAGTTGTTGTTCAGGATGAAATTGTGAAATGATAAATTTAGTGAACACGGAATGTGATGCTAGAAGAAGGGTAAAGTTGTAATTTGCCAAAAAGGATATGAAAACCATAATTTGAGAAGACGAGATGCCACTATGAAAATAACATAAGTTGCTTTGCAATTTCTTGGGAGATGGAGGACCAAATTTTAAATAAGGCAAAAAGGAGAGTATAAAAGGGAGATGAGACAAACAAATGTCTAATTTGGTCTCATTTGGCTAGGGCAAACCGTGGAGACGGAAAGAAGAGGAAGAAAAGGAAGAAGAAGAAGAAGAAGAAGAAGGAGAAGAAAGGGAAGAATAAGGTATGTTTTTGTATTGGAATTATTTGTATTTTGGATTCCTAGGGTTTTGGTATGGAGATTAGTTCCTCCTTTTTCTAGGGTTTTGTGGAGAGATCACATTAACCCTAGAATTGTTGAAGTTATGTGGGTAAAACCCTAATTGGTATAGAATAAACATGGAATCCATCATAATTATATGGTTTTGTAGGAATTGGTGGACCTAGGTTAAATTATTAGGATTTTCACTCTGTGGTTTTGTTATTATATGAAGTTCCAAACTACCAATACAAGTATACTTAAAATAATGTAAGTATACAAAGGAATAAGTACAAGTCTTGAAGAAATAATATTACTGGTCAACAAACTTATGAAACTTTTTGAGAGGAATTAGGAACATCTTCTGGGAATGTGATTTAAATCCACAAAATTTGTGAACTTGTTTGATTATTGATTGAGGCGAATCCTAGGTGGAAACAACTAACAAGAAATGATAAGAGTCATCCTTGGCACTTTAAAAGAGCCTTTAAGCCTACCTCTAAATATGCTTAAGCATTATTCTCTAGTTCCCGATTTGAGCCAATGCTTCCTAGTTCTTCAACAAACAAAGAATTGAAAACTCGAAATTCCCTTCTGCAATAAACTCCAGCAGAAAGAACCAAAATTATCCAGCTTTCTGCCTAATAAAGTGTAGTATTATGAAAGAATAAGCTCGGGGAATAATATTCCAGATTTTGACAAGAAGGGGTTAGAAGGCTAAAGAAGGTGGTTAGTGAAATAAGGAATAAGTTTTGTCTTGTGGCTTCATTTCTTGAACAATTAAGCTCAGAGGGGTGTTTTAACACCTAGCACCCTAATGCCAACGGGTATGGGAGTTGCTAGCCCAAAGTTCTCTAAGAGTAATAGAAAGCCTAAGAAGACAAAACATTGCACTATTCCAAATCATAGAGAAGTAAAGGCAAAAGAGTTAAAGAACAAAGGGATCTGCCTAAATCAAGTACATATGGAAAGTGAGATTCCATAAAAAGAATTCAAAAAGAGGAATCAGGTTGAGATTAAGGAGAATCAGAAAGGAACAAAGAAGAAAAAGGAAGAAAGTTGGAAGCAACAATGTAGAGACAAGATGGAAACTGGGTAATTTACAACCTAATTTTTTCCATTATCTACCTAATTACCTAAGCCCAACATTACAAGCCTGAAAGACCTCATTGATTTTGAAGGTTTGAAATTTACTCTTACATTAGTGGAGATCAATATGAAAAATAAGCATATGGGACTCGATAAACAAATTTTAAGAAAAACTCCCAGAAGATCAACTAAGTTCATCATGAAGTTGAAAAGGATTGATGACCTGCACACACACACACAGAACAAGACTTGTTAAATAAACTGTTTAAATACATTAGTTTATCAAGAAATTTTGTAATAGAAGTACACCATGCCTTTTTTTACAAAACTGAAATTTGAATAATAGTGATATCTCTATCTGAAATTAAAAGGGTGGAATGAAAAAGAATGGAATAAATCGAAAAATGTCCTAAAAATTTAAGCTCATTTGTTCGAGGACAAACAATTTCTTTCTTTTATTTGCTTCGGGGACAAGCAAAATTTTAAGTTCGGGGAATTTTGATGAGTCCAAAACCATGATTTTTAATACATTTTCTGAGTTTATAATGAGAATAATGATGAATTGTTAAAATCATACTGAATCAAATTCCAATTTGCAGAAAATACAAAGTAAAATCGATTTAGGCAAAACGGCAGAAATCACTACAGTTAGAATTTAAATCAAAACTAAACCGGTCGCGACAGAAGTGAGTTTCTAAATTCCAAGTCACCACCAACAAATTTGGTTTGGAAGAAGAAACTCAAGAGTGAACAAGTGTCGGACTCGCAAGCGAAGTTGAGACAAATGACTTGGTCGAGAATAGAGAAGCAGCCAAATGAAGAAGTACAAATGCCGCGACACCAAACGGAGATAATGACGCCGTGATACCACTCATGAGGTCGACAAGGAGCTACCACAAGGCCACAAGAAAACAGCCTCTCGGCAAAGTAAGTCGCAAACTAATTTTGAAAGAAGGGATTTGATGTCGCGACCTGACAAGAATGAAGCATTTAACACCGTCGCAATGTAAACTCCAAAATCAGAAGACCGTGAATTAATAAAGAAGGTAGATAAGATGTCGCGACACCACTTCAAGTCGCGAAGGTATCTGAAAGGTTAATGTGACATGGAGGTCGGATAATCGATAAGAAGTTGTGATACCGTGGCAAAGAGGTCGAATATGTAGGTCGCGACGCCATCCGCTGGTCGCGACATCGCTAGTGAAGGTGAAGTCGTGACGTCCTTTAGTGGTCGCGACATCAGTTGAAGTAAAGGTGAAGTCGCGATGTCCTTTAGTGGTTCGCGCACATCGCCATAAGAAAGAAGGTCGACGTCTCTTTAGTAGTCGCGACATCACCGTGAAAGAATGGAGGTCGCGACATCATTTGGCTATCGCGACATCATACCCAAGAGATGCTGAAAACAAGTCACAACAATAGTAAAACTTCCACGACATCAAAAGAGCTCATAAGCAAAACAGTGAAGTCGCGACGTATGATTGAAGTAGCGACCTCAAAAGATCTTGCAAGACAGAAAGAGGAAGTCGCGACGTCCTTCACCGCCGCTGATACCGCTATATATGAGGTCGCGACGCCATTTAGCTGGCCAAAGGCGATCGATACAAGGGGTGTTAAGAGCAAGTGCAACCAGATAAAAGCTTCTGCTACAGACGAACAGAAAAATGAAGTCGCGACGTATGATTGAGGTCGCGACCTCAGAAGAGATCACAATGTAGAAAGATGAAGTCGCGACGTATGATTTAAGTCGCGATGATCAATACCAATAAGCGTAATCGCTGAAGTCGCGGCATGAAAGAAAGGTCATGACATCAAGTCGAGGTCGCTGACAAACAAATACACGCTGGTTACGAACAAACAATGGGCCGCTTATTTTGAAATCCACAAATAGTGCATAGAAGTAGGGCCCAACTTCCAAACCCTATAAAATACGCAGCTTCAAGTGAAAGCATATACTTCTCACAAGATTTAACTTAAAGATCCGGCAAATTTCTAAGGCTCATTTTTGTTATTTTTCTTCTTGTCTTATTATTTTTAGTTTTATTTCATTTGTCGCTAAGCAATAGAGTAGATTTTTATTTTTTTTTTTGGATCTGAACGATTAGCTTGTTAAAGCAGAAGCTGAATGCAGAATTCATTTTTCTTCAAATTACTATCCGTTGTTCGTTCGTATACCTGAAATTGACCTCCGGGGCCATTATTACAAAGGGTTATTTTTATCGATAAATCACTGCTGTGTGTAATTCAGTGATTTAGAAACCCAGCTTCCATTGAGCAAACTCTGTTAGAATTTATCTTTCCCGCAATAAATTCGAAAGGCTTGAACTTTCGCCTGAAAATCGCTTTCTGGTTTTATGCTTTCGTAATTGATTCCAACATCGCTTGTCTTATACCAGCCGTAGTATCGCTTCATACTGATTTCAGGAGGCCCTCTGAGTGACAGAGAGGCAATCCTGAGAGTGAGCGAACAATTTCTCATGGTATATTAACTCTTAATATCGAGATCTAATGAGCTTGTGAGTTTATTCTCGATAAATCCTCTCACTAAATCAAGAATGAGTTGAACGAATTATCCAATTAAACAAGTAGAGATTTCACTCTCAATTCGGAACAGTGATTCTAATCCGGCAGCAGCTGAGATCTAATCAAGAAAGATTGAACTATCTTAATTTAGAGGAGGAGAAACGTGAAAGAGTAAACCTACGCTGTACCAGCGTTCGGGAGCGCAGGGTTTATAGTCCACGCCTGGTATACATGGAAAAAGAAAATATCCGCAACAAGGCAACATGATGTGCGAGTTATTCCACTCCCGTCTTCGAAAGAATCGTGAAAATTAGATGATGAACAAGCAGTTTTTGGAGACTAGCTACACTACCATATTCCCGGATCGGATGAAACTGTGGTTTATGAACACTCGCTATAAAGTACTCGCAGAATTGATTTTTCACAATAGTAGTGTACTCAATGTTTCCTTTAAAAGATAATGGTTCAGTCCAGTTATTTTCATTACTATTCTTTATTCTTTTAAATTTCAGTTTAGTTGTTATTCATTCACATATCTTAGACTCGTATATTTTAAGGCTTCTAAGCTGATTTCAATCAGCTGCTTGTAGTCCAAATAGTGTGAAATTTTGATTAGTCGTAGTTGATTGATAATTTTTGGAAAGATCTCTCGGGATCGAGTATCTGACTTAAATCCATTTTATTACTTGTTCGACCTGTGCACTTGCAGGATCTTGGATCAGAAGTAGAAAGAGATTTATCTAATCTTAAGGAAACCGATTTTAATGAGTATAATTGCAAAGAAATACAATAAACAAGTTTCATGGAATTATTGTCGATTGTGGACAATAGTCCTTGGTAATGGTGTTGTAAATTTGTATATATCTTCGGGTCCACCAACAACTAGCCATGGAGTAGCACTCGCTTTTAGGAGCCATGAGACGCCTAATCTTGAGACTGAATTTCGGTTAAGGAAAAGTGAGAATTTGGACTAGCATCCTTGATAGAAATTGTAACCCCATCAAGAATCTTGATGTAGGCTCGAATCACCAAAATCGACCCCACAAATGCCATGGCCTTTTACTCGTAAGGGTATGAGAGGATGAGCTGTGGACGAGCCTACCGTCGAACTGACCTCTTGTGCTGAGAGCTGCACGAGCCGCATGAGCTGACCCTCTGCGGCCGAGCCGCATGAGCTCTTCGCATGAGCCGCGAGTCGACCCTGCGGCCGAGCCGCATGAGCTCTCCTACATGACCCCGTATGAGCTGACCTCCTTGTGGCCAGCTGCTTGAGCTCTTCCGTAAGGAGCTGCATGAGTCGACCCATTGTGCTGAGCCGCATGAGCCTTCCTCGCATGAGCTGTGCCGAGCTCTTTCAAGGAGCAAGGCCGAGCCTTCCGGCATGAGCCAGGCCGCAGCCTCCTACATGAGCCGGTGGCTTCAGCTCTCCCGCATGAGCCGCATGAGCCTACCTTCCAGGCCGAAGCGCTCTTCTGCATGAGCTCCATGAGCTGACCTCTTGTGCTGAGCTCTTCTGCATGAGCTGCATGAGCCGACCACTTGTGCTGAGCTCTTCTGCATGAGCCAGGCGAGGCCGTAGATGACCCTCTCGCGGGGCTCTCTGGCCGAGCTCAAGCAGTGGGAATGAATCCCGGTTGGTGCCAACTTCGGACGATCATAACTTTCTCGTCCGAAGTCCGTTTCACACGTTCTTAGACTCTACGGAAAGCCTTTTGAGTCTAGAATCCATCTATGTATGGTTCAATATAATCTGAGCTCATATTGTGTTCGAAAAAGATGAAAGACAGTAGGTGCCTGTCAGTTATGCACGTCATTTGTCGCTTCATTTAAGAAGGCCAACTTCTGATGATCATAACTTCCTCGTCCGAAGTCCGTTTCAGGTGTTCTTAGACTCTATGGAAAACTATCTGAGTCTAGAATCTAACCATATGCCTGAGGATGGCATTTGGTTCTCACATAATTTCTGAAAAATTGATCATTGAACTAAGTGCACTAATTACTAGAATCTTGAATGAGATGGACTGTTATGTGTCATTGTTTAATAATTGAGTGACACGTGAATATGCGTGAATGAGGCTGTTAAATAGCTTGCTGAAGGTTACCTGTGAAAAAAAGACCCCCTGAAATTTAAAAGTCACAAATTTGTATCGAGCCTAGGTATACGATGTACCTAGGACTTGATGGGAAACGGGTTAGATCATGCATCCATTTTACATTCTGATGAATTGTTGCATGATATTATGCTATATATTATGTGAAGTGTATGCTTGGTGAATAGTATACAGGAAGTATTGAACACTAGGGTGAGAAGTTAACCTTAGGGGTTCGAAAAATAAATAAATAAATAAATTGCTATTGATATATGTGGATGGCAAGTCAAGGAAGGGACGCAGGGGTTCTTTCCACGAGGCACACCTCACCTGCTTGATCGGCCAGTCTTGTAGAGCGCGGGTGTCGCATCACGCCATTGTACGTCGGTGCAATGGGGGACAGTGGAGGACCGACAACCTCCAATGTTTATACATCATCCTCCAAAGATTTAGGGGAGGAGGACTGAATGGTATGACCATTGGTTCCGATATGGTCGAGAGAGTTTTGGAGGCTATGGAGATTACTCAACGCTATTAAAGATCGTGCTAGCTACATTTCGCCTAGGAGGGTGAGTCTCGTGTATGGTGGGATCGGTTAAAGCCTCGAAATTTTGAGGCAATGACGGGGAGGAGTTTGAGAGCTCTTCATATAAGTTTTTCCCGCATCCGCTAGACATGCAAAAGCCCGGAGTCTTTTGAGTTGAAACAAGGGACAATGACAAGACTCGAGTACGTGGCCAAGCTTACGAGTTAGCGTTGCTTCTTGCTGATGATTATGGCCCCGACATGGCCAAGGTGAGGAAGTTCGAGGATGGTTTGAAGTTGTCCATCCGGGGCAAGATTGTGGGATTTCTCCTGCAAGACATGGATTCTATGGTCAGGACATATTTGGCCATAGAGAGAGGGATAGATGATGCCAGGAGCATTCGAGATATGGGTGCTAGTGATAAGTGGAAGGAGGGTCAGCCTTCTTCGAGAGCCGAGCATAAAGGACCTTGCTCCACGAGGGTTTTCAGTGGCAGGCCACGCCAGTGGCCAAAGCCATCGTGGCTCCTAGCAGTTAGGACCGCATGATGTTATCACGCATCACCGAACATGTGGTGACGAATTGCCCACAGAGTAAGACCCGTATGGGACACCTCAAACCCTGGGCCATCGCGGGACACACACCAGACACAAGATAGTTCCTTCTCACTCCTAGCATGGGCCGTGGGAACAAATATCGTCCCAGAAAGACACTCCGCACCTAAGCAGTTTCCATAGATATGCCAAAGAGGCCAGAGCATGGGTCGAGGTCGAGGGCAAGGACCACAGGTCGGGACTTCGGGGACCCAGGGGCGTGTTTACACCGTTACACCACATACGCAGCCCACGATCCGCGCCATACTGGTATGTTTCTACTCTCGCGCCTATGGGCAAGAGTATTGTTTGATTCTGGTGCATCTCATTATTTTATTGATGCATCTTGTGTGAATGTTTTGGGCTTAAAGGTTGAATCTTTGGAAAAGCCGCTACATGTGAGTTCTCCCCTGGGAGTTAGGGTGAGGATTGATCAGATATGTCGAGATTGTGAGTTAGAGATCTCAGGGATTCTACTCACGGTGGATCTTCGAGTTATGGACATATCGGACTTTGATGTCATTCTTGGCATGGATTGGTTAACGGCACACCTGGTCGTCATCGATTGTGATCGTAGGAGGGTTACTTCCACACAATGTGGATGGTATCTTCAGATACATTTCAGGGGATAAGCATGATGTTTCACTCGAGCCGTACGACTCTCTAGATGGCACCTGACAGCTAATAGGTTGGCTAGTAAGCCCACTGAGGACGAGGCAGACAGGTTTGAGCCCTACCTCGGGCGGTATGTGAGTTTGAGGATGTTTTCCGCACGAAGCTCGTGATTACCTCCCCGCAGGGATGTAGACTTTGTCATCTCGCCTACACTCGGGTATCGCCGCCCATTTCTATGACTCCGCATAGATACGCCACTGAAAGTTACAGGAACTCAAGGTCCAGACACAGGATTATTGGATAAGGGTTTCATTAGACCGAGCACTTCACCCTAGGGCGCTCCTGGCTCGCTTGCTAAGAAAAGGATAAGATCTTTCGACCTGTGGGTACTGACTACCGACACCGAATGGTGACGATCAAGAATCGATATCCTTACCAAATGATCGATGATTCGTTTGATCGCCGAGAGGGGCGGGTGTACTCTAAGATAGATCTCTGCACCGCACCACTGGCTGATATTAGGGAGGCAGATATTTCCCAAGACAAATACTCAAGACGCAAAGATGGGCATTTCCGAGTTCACAGCGGATGCCTCTTCTCGATCGACTCAATGCACCAAGAAAGATTCATGGATCTCATGCATGCGGTCTCCACCCTACTTAGATCGGTTTGTGGTAGTTTTCGTGGACGATATTTCGATCTACTCCAGACAGAGGAGGATCATGAGGATCACTTGAGGGTCGTTCTCTAGACCCTGAGAGACCATCAGCTGTATGCCAACCAGCGTGTGAATTCTTGGCTTACTCGAGGTGATTTCTGACACGTCTGCTTCCGCTTCAGTGTCGCAGACCCCGAGAAGGTTGAGGTCAGTTATGAGTTGGGAGAGGCCAAGCCTGCCTTCGAGATACACGCCTGGGATTGGCTAGATATTATGTGAGGTTCATTGAGGCCTCCGGCTAGCAAGACCTATGACTAAGCTTCGACTCCTATGAGGTCAAGTTTGAGTGGAATGACTCGCAGAGTGGGCATTCCAGAATTGAAATTGTAGGCTTACTTCAAATTCCTATTCCGTAGTCCCTGGTATGGGGACAGGAGTACCTGCAATCGCGGATGCTTCAAAGGATCTGACCGGGATGTGTTTGATGCAACCAGGAGTGGTAGTGGCGATGGTTCTCGGCAACTGAAGAATCACGAGTGCACTACTCCTATTAATACGATGGAGTTGGCGGCCATTGTCTTCGCCTTGATGGTTTAGCGCCACTACTTATACGGTGAGAAGTTCGAGGTGTACTCAGACCACAAAAGTTTGAAGTATATTTTCACACAGCGAGACCTCAATATGAGGCAACGCAGATGGATGGAGTTCCTAGAGGATTATGACTTCACTTTGCATTACCACCCCGATAAGGGGTGAATGTGGTGGTCGATGCACTTTACCGAAAATCACAGGAGATTGGCTAGTATAGCTTCCTCGGGAGGGCAGATGCACTAAATCGTGGGACGCTTTGGGCTACAAGATAAATGGGGAGTGTGCTCAGGTGTTATGGAAGCTACGGCTACGCTTTCCCCCATCGAGCAAGGTGGATATGCCCAGTGACAGGGACATGAGAGGTAATGTCCATCAGGGACCGAGTACGGTCAGGTATTGGTGATGAAGGTTGGGCTATCCACATTGATGGTAGTCTTCGCATGCGGACTAGTTGTGGTTCCCTCAAATTTGATTGAGTCGAGAGAGGAGATCCTCAAAGGAGTCCCATCAAGCTCGCTTTCTTTGCAAAGGTGATCCGTGTGGCACGAAGATGTATCGAGATCTTCGTCGTATTATGGAGCTGATGAAGAGACATGCTAGGGATTTTGTTCGACGGTGTCTCACATGTCAGCAAGTAAAGGCCGAGCACCAGAGGCCCATCGGACTACCCACATCGAGGTAGCTGAGTGGAATGGAGAATGTCACGATGGACTTTGTGACTCACTTTCCATGAACATCGCTAGGGCATGATGCGGTGTGGGTAATAGTGGACCGCTCACTAAGCCCAAGACATTTCCTAACCGCGCGGATGACCTTACACTGGAGGAATTCATGGTCGACATGAGAGAGATTGTTAGGTCGACATGGAGCCGGTATCCATCAGATTTTATTGCAGATCCCTGTGTCTACGTGACACCTTGGAAGAGTTTCCAGAAGGCCATGGGGACACAATTGATGATGAGCACCGATTTTCATCCACAGACAGATGGTCAGTCGGAGAAGACTATACAGGTTTTAGAAGACATGCTGCGAGCATGCATCCTAGATTTCAAGGGTAGTTAGGAAGAGATTCACTCTGGTAGAATTCGCCACAACAACAGCTACTGTGCAAGAAGGCATGGCACCCTATGAAGCCTTATATGGGAGGCCATGTCGATCTCCGATTTGTTGGACGGAGGTGGGAGAGAGCTCCACCACGGGTCCTGACTTGATTCGAGACACCACCGAAAAAGTGGGTCTGATACGGAAACGCCTTCTCACGGCTCAGAGCCGACAGAAGAGTTATGCCGATAAGCGGCGACGACCTCTAGAGTTTGAGGCGGGTGATCATGTCTTCTTAAAGGTGATGCCTAAAAGAGGAGTGGTCAGATTTGGCAAGCAAGGGAAGCTATCACCGAGGTTTATTAGGCCCTTCGAGGTACTCGAGAGGGTGGGGGCAGTTGCATATCGATTAGCATTACCGCCGAGTTTACCAAGTGTCCATGAGGCATTCCATGTCTCTATGCTCCGAAAGTACACTCCAGATCCAGCTCATATAGCGGACTGGGGCGAACTTGTTATTAATGCAGATGGGACCTTCGAGGAGGGACCTGTGCGTATTATGGATAGCCGAGAGCAGGTTTTGCAACGCAAAACTGTGAGGCTAGTAAAGGTATTGTGGAAGCACCGAGGAGTGGAGGAGGCAACATGGGAACATGAGGACACAATGCATACCAAATATCCTTTCCTCTTTCAGGACGAAGGTACGTGGATTAGTCATTGAATAGGTAAATGATTGTTACATATGCATGTGATTGTATGTATACGTGTGTGTGAATTTCGGGACTAAATTCTTTTAAGGGGGAGTGAGGAGACCCCTGACATAAAGTAAAACGATAGATACAGGTTACAAAACCTGAATTTATTCAGATCTCGATGACGACACATCACGCCGCTGAGTTCTGCCCTCACAAATCTAGGTACACAGTCGAATTTCGTTGAATTCCGAGACAGTCAGGATTTGCACGTATTTCGAGGAAATTGGATAAATTAGCAAATGACAAGTGGCATAAAGTCCCACACCACATGGATACATGCAAGTAGGCTACGTGTCTAGAGAAAGTGGTCTTGCATGAGGGTAAATTGATTAGTGTCCAAAAAGTGCTATTTTGAACCCTATTTTTAATAGGTTTTGAGCGCTTTTTGTGTACTAATTATTATAATTAACCCAATTGACATGTTCGTGTCCCTATTACACTTCTCTAATTGCATTCCGAGACTGGCTTTTTGTAGTTTTTGCAGAATTGGAGGCCAAATTATCGTGGTCAATCCAATCATAACCAAAGCTCCGTTGATTTTCACCACCATATGGTTCTGCTATCAATTTCAACAAGCCAGAATGAAGAATTTCAAAGTAGAAGAAAATTTGAAGAAAAATGGCAAGCAGCTAGGTTGCGTGATGCGTGAGCAAAGAATCAGAAGCAGAATCAATGGAACAGTTGATGAATATGAAGCTGTACCGCTACGCCGAATTTTTGGTTACGTATAGCGTAGGGTCATCGCGGCATACGAAATGCAAATTTTCGCTTATGCACGTTGTTTTTCGCTTATTAAGCTTAGTTTCGCTAGCTAGCTTGTACTCATCGTAGATAGCTTAAATTTTCCATTTTCGCTATCTCAGATTTTCAATATATGGAATTTTCATGTTAGCGAAAATTCCCCGCATAGCTAAAATGGTTAGTTCTATGATTTTGATATTTTTGATTCCAAACGACCTCGTTTTGTATAATTACCACTTTATCCCTATTGTAATTTCATATTTTAGGTCTTTTTGTCATTTCACACATTGGGTTGGCTATATAAGCCAACTTATAGATTTTTGTAACCCTAACTTTAATCTTTCAATACGTGCAAAGAGCTTTGTTTCCGCCTCTCTTTCTCTCTCCTCTTTCTTCCTTTTCTTGTTGCCAAACACCTCTCAAGGATGACAACTTGGAGGATGAGTGGCTAAACCACTTCATTCTGAAGTAAAAGGCTACTGGGAAGGATCCGCAGCCGGTGGTTCCCCTGCTTTTCACGCAAAGAGGTTTTTACATTTTTGGTTCCTAAATTTCTAACTCTAGGTTTAAAGCTGATGTACTTTCTTTTTGCCAATACTTGGCAAGCTTTTAGGGTTTAGTGTACTCTTAGCTTTAGATACACTAATATCCATTAGTTGCCATTTACGAGCCACTGAGGTAGGTTAAGGGGCTAGGTTTTCACTGCAAGTGCATCCACTTTGATCAATACTTGGTACTTTTTTAGGGTTCAAAGGGATTCTTATTTTAGATCCATCGAGACTCATTGGGCTACTCCTTTACGAATCATCAGAGGATGAGTCAAGATAGATTTTCACTGAAGGAACCATAAATGTTAAATAAATGCTTTCTATCAAAAGGAAAATTATTAGGTTTAGGTTTTAATGTCAAATGAAGATCTTGCCGAGATGACTATATGTCATCCTCCCAACGCGAGGAAATTAACCCGGACCTCTCAATTAGCCTAGGATCTTAAAACTCGCGGGCTCCAATTCCTTCAAGGAGTTCTATTTTACATTTTATTTTATTTTTTTTCAATTTGCAAACCACCAACCCACTGTTTTTACCCCCACCTTAAAATCCAAACCAAATTCACCAATTTTGTTTTCACTCAAATCATTTGTACGAAGAAAACCCATCCCTGTGTTCGACCTTAGAACTTACTATAGCATCGCAAAGATTTCGACTACGGCAAAGAGAAGGAATATAGATATAAATTTTGTTGATTCGATCACTCCTATCAGGCACGAATCATAAATGTTATGGATGCTAGGGTGTCTTGGATAGGCTTTGCATGAGGAATTTAGTGGGAAGAAAAGGGGCATGAATGATACGGGATGCTATGTGTCATGATAGAGAAGAAGAGGTGTTCACACCTAGATAAGTATTCTCCACCAAAAGCAAAACTTGTTCGGTGGAAAGAGGAGAGAAAAAGGGAAAAATAAAAGAGGAGAAGAAAAGATAAAAGAAAAAGAAAAGAAAGAAGAAAGACAACGAAAAGGAAAGAGAACCACAGCTTTTTCGATTAAACAAACATAGGGAGTTGCAAGCAAAGGAACGGATCTGCACTTCGAGAGGTAGGGGTTCTCTCCTACTCTGGTTAATCTTCATTCAGAGCCATGACATGGTTATGAGGTGTAGCCCTGGCGATAGGCTGGTTCAAAGAACAGTTTGATAGAAACTGTTGTTGGTGGGGACCGGTTTCTGGGTCCGTGTTTGTAGAACTACAAATTCTAACCGCATTTTTCACTCGATACGTTGAATCTAATATTGATGATCTTGTTGTGTGTGTTATTGCTTGTCTGAATAACATGCAGATTGTGTGAATATTATGTTGATATACTCATGCTTGATATATTAAATACATGCTTGAGATGAAGCATAGAATATGATTGTTGTAGCGTAGTTTTCAATATGCATGTAACATGAGATATTATGCATAATATCATCGCATGCTGTGCACGGGTACATCACGCAAATCGTGAGTATGAATAAATTATATCGGAGGGTTGTCCAATAAATTTTATCGGAGGTTTGTCCAATAAATTATATCGGAGGGTTGTCCAACAAATTATATCGGAGGGTTGTCCAATAAATTATATCGGAGGGTTGTCCAATAAATTATATCGGAGGTTTGTCCAATAAATTATATCGGAGGGTTGTCCAACAAATTATATCGGAGGGTTGTCCAATAAATTATATCGGAGGGTTGTCCAATAAATTATATCGGAGGTTTGTCCAATGAATCCCACGAGGGTCATCTAACAAAAGGGTTCTCTGAGATGCATCTAAATGGTCTCGATACTCCTGAGGTGTCCAAAGGATTTAAAAACAAAAAACTCGTTGAAAATAGTTCTCATACATGACAATTGCATGTGTGAGGTAATCGGTGAGGACTGAACAAGATGACATAGACATTCATAGGCGCATATGCATATTACAGAATGTATGAATGATTTCATTATGCACATACACTTAGTGGAGTAACCCTTGTAGGAGATTTTCTCTATTGGGCATAGCTCACCCCGTCGTGGGGAAAACATTTCAGGTACTGGAGGTACACCAAGAGAAGACACTTCATGAGGCCTTAGTTAAGAAGGTCAAGGATGGCTTGTTATGTATTTTGTAAAAGTCCGGGCAACCCGATTTTGTTATATACTCGGACTGTTATCCAGTTTCGTAAACATAGTGAGATAATTTGTAATTAAACTCAACACATGTTTAATACAATTTGTAAAGGCTTTCTTCTTACCTTTGTTATTTTTAGTCGGACATTAAGACTGGATTTTTTCTGTCAAGTAGCAGCTGCATTTTGCCCCTGCCTCTCGGTATATCGGGAGCCTCTCGTCGGTTGAGCTTGATGTACTGACCACCCAAATCGACCCTTACAGCCCAAGTTATGACATTTTTACTTGGAAGGGTCTGAGAGGGCGAGCTGTGTGGTCGAGCTCAACTGAGAGAATGAGTTGTGTGGCCGAGCCTTGGCTAAGCTCTTAGGATGAGCTGACCTTCTGGCTGAGCCTCCTGACGAGCCGGGACTCTTCAGGCCAGCTCACTCGATGAGCCAGGTGGCCGAGCTCACTGGGTGACGAGCTATGTGGGAGTAGCATTCTGTTTTAGAGCCTATGAGACGTCTAGTCTTTGAGACTGAATTTTTGGTTAAGGAAGTGGAGAATTTGGACTAGAATCCCGGATAGAAATTAACCCCACGAAGCTTGATGTAGGTCAATCACCCAAATCGACTCCCCATGTTCTGGGTTATGGCCTTACCCATATAAGGTCCGAGGATGAGAGCTGTGGACGAGCCTATCTAGCCGAATCCAACCTCTTTGTGCTGGATCAGATGAGCTGCATGAGCTCTTTCCGCATGAGTCAGATGAGCTAACCGAGTCGTATGAGCTAACCCCTCAGGCTAAGCTTCGCATGAGCTGACCCGTACGAGCCACATGAGCTCTTCCCGCATGAGCCAGGCCGAGCTCTTTGCATGAGCAAGTGGCTGAGCTCTCTGCATGAGCCGTGGCTGAGCCTCCGCATGAGCTGTGCTCAGCCTCCCCGCATGAGCCGCAATGAGCGACCTTTTGTGCCGAGCTCTTCCGATGAGCCCGCGGAGCCGACCCTCAGGCCGAGCTCTTCCGCATGAGCCGCATGAGCCGACCACTCTGTGTTGAGCCTCCCGCATGAGCCGTGGTGGAGGCCGAGCCGACCTCCTTGGTGGGAAGCTCTCCGGCCGAGCTCGAAGAAGGAATGAGCTCGGTCGCCAACTTCTAAGATCATAACTTTCGTCCGAAGTCCGTTTATCGTTTAGACTCACTGAAAGCCCTCGAGTCTAGAATCCATCTATATATGGCTCAATATAACTGCATATTGTGTTCGAAAGACGAAAGACAGTAGGTACTCGTCGCCCCGCACGTCGCTTGTCGCCATATGAAGCGTCAACTGATGATCATAACTCGGTCCAAGTCCGTTTCATGTGTTCTTAGACTCTATGGAAAGATCTCTGAGTCTAGAATCTAACCATATGCCTGAGGATGGAATTTGGTGCTCACATAATTTCTGAAAACTTGATCATTGCACTAAGTGCACTAATTACTAGTATCTTGAATGAGATGGACTATTATGTGTCATTGCTTAATAATTGAGTGACACGTGAATATGCGTGAATGAGGCTGCAAATAGCTTCTGTTGTAGGTTACCCCGTGAAAAAAAAAAAGACCGTGAAATCTCTGGGTGTCACAAAACGCACCAGAGCCAGGCCGCCGGCGGCTTCGCTTCCCCTCGGCGATATTCATTGAGTGTGACTAAGTGCTAGTTACTAAAGGTGACTTGCCTATGAAGTACATTAAGATTATGCGATTACACAAAGGGACACGTTTCACGTATTCGCTTGAGGTAGCTAAAGCAAAGGCGGGAAAGTTGTGAGTCGTGCTGCTCAAGTTTTGGTAAACAAAGGCGAGCGTTCTAAACTCATTTTTTTTCAAACACCGCTATTATTATAAACTATTTACACGGGTATTTAATGGTTTTGATTGTAAACCATATTTCAGCAAGCAAATGAGTTTAGCAAGCAAACAATGGCTTTGATTTTTAACCATATGGGAAAAGCAAATAAGTAATGGTTTTGATGCATTCAACCATACTTTTAAAAAGCAAACAAACAATGGTTTTGAGTTGTAAGACCATATTTCAAAGAGCAAGCAAGCAAAAATAAATTTTATAAAACAGGCCTAACGAAAATCCCTAGTTTGGCAAGATACCGGGGCTGAGGTGGTTCAGACGTAACGGTGGTGTTAGACATCATTTCATGCATTTTATTTCATTTCAGTCAGCAAACTTAGTTCATCTATCATGGCATTTAAAGGAGACCGTGGGCACGCATCGAGTATATGTGGTTAGCGCGCTTGAAGGCCAGATTATGGTGATGTAGACCAAGGTCATTCCACCATATTTACCGGAAAAGGGGAATTGAGCCAAGGCTCTTCCACCTAGGTGATGTGGACCCATGTCCTTTCCACCGGCACGGTTGAAGCCCAGGCTCCCGTGTTTACTAGGGTACAACAAGAAAGAAAGGCCTCCAGTGGTTGATCTTGATTTATAAACAATTTTCATACAGTTTTGAAAATCAACCACTGGTGCACGGTTGAGCCCAGGCTCCCGTGTTTATTTTAAAGCAAACGGTTGAGCCCAAGCTCCCGTGTTTATGAAAAGTTTTATAAACTTTAAAGCAAACGGTTGAGCCCAGGCTCCCGTGTTTATGAAAAGTTTTATAAACTTTTAAAACAAGCAAGAAGTTATAAAAAGTTTTATAAACTTTTAAAGCAAAGCAAAGCAAAGCAAGCAAGCAAGTACGAAAAGTTTTAGAAACTTTTAAAGCAAAGCAAAGCAAGCAAGCAAGGTTTCTGGAAAATGTCCTATAAAAGAGATATTTATAGTTTTGAGATATTTTCCGAAAAAGCAAAACATTTTATAAAGCATACACTCACTGAGCTCGTTTAGCTCATTATTTTGTTGTTTTAAAAACTATTTTCCAGGTACAGCACGGACGCTAGAGCATATTAGGATTCTCCTGACTTTTGTATCAGTGTTGTATTAATAATCTTTTGTAAGGAAATACTTTGAATTTGTATAGTGGAGTATATGTATGTACATAGTGTAGTTGTGAAATGTGTCGAGCTCCGAGGCTCTTTGAAAGAACGCTATTGATTGCCATATTTGAAAATTGTAAATTGTGTTTGCTGTGGATTTGGAATATGTCCCATATACTAGAATATGCTGCCGAGATTTTAGCAAATCCCAAGTAAGAAAAGGAAAAAAATTTATACGAGTTTTCAGCAAGCAACATGATTTCGCTTCACAGGAATTTCTAGTCATTAGAGGTTACTTACCGAATTTCGTGGGGGTGGCCTTAATTCGCCGCTTAGTAGGGGGTGGGGTGTGACACAAATGCTATTCACGCAGAGAGTGGCTAGCTTCTAGGACTCAAGTGACTTTCCATAGAGTCTAAAACACCAAAACATTTTGAAAATCTCCCGTCCGGATCGTTCGAATAAACTCCGAGTACTCTCTCTTAACTTAACTGTCCGAAAACAGTCCCGAAATTCAGCCCGAACTGTCTGAAAATAGTCTCAAAAATTCCTAAAAATTTCTAAACTCAATCCAAAAATTTTGGGACTGAAATTTACAACCTCTAAGAAAATTCTAAGCCATTACATAGCATTTAGGCTGAAAATAACTCAAGTAGGAAAATTCTACCCTTGGAGTTTACGAAATGCTGCTTTTGGTACCTCCACGCGCAGCCTTGTCACGTAGACCAACTTTGCCTTCTGCTCCGATAAAAAGCTATGGTCCAATTTCCGTAAATCTAAGAAAGAAACGAAGAGAAGAAAAAATTAAAAAAAAAATCTCTCTCCTCCCCACGCTCTCTCCACGCTCGTCTGTTCGTCCGTCCCATTTGACTTTTATATATATTTTTTTAATTATTATGATTATTATTTGGATACATAACTTATATTGCCTCATCTCGACCGTTTCGTCTCCAAAAATTTTATTTCTTTCGCTCAATTATTTTAAATGACCTTAACTCAAGCTATTAATTCCGATATTTTCTTTAAAAATCTCTCGGGCCCTTTGAAGTCATCAAGGATTTATCACCCGTAAATTCGTGAAAATATTCCGACTATCTCACTTAACGAAACTTTTCTGGTCACTAGATTTCGTGGAGACGAATTTAACAAATAAGTCCTGTCATTATCCGAGATCTAGATAATTTTCTAGGCTTCCCTGAACCATTCTAGCAATTTATTATTATTATTATCCTTTTGAAATTCCATAATTTGTACTTTCACCCCTCCACTTTCCTTAATTGCACAAGTGCCACAATTCTTTGAAAACTTTACAATTTCATCTTTAAAAACAACTTTCAAAAAAATACTATGACACTAATTAATTATAGTCTCGTGCACATATGCGACCCTACTTACTACACATACCGTACACCTTCGACTACAAGCAGCGAGATCTAGATAATTTTCTAGGCTTCCCCACATTCTAGCAATTTATTATTATTATTATCCTTTGAATTCCATACCTGTAAATTTTCACCTCCACTTTCCTTAATTGCAAGTGCCACAATTTTTGAAAACTTATAATTTCATCTTTAAACAACCTTCAAAATACTACTATGACACTCAATTAATTAAGGAAGCCTTTCGTGCAATATATGCGACTCCCACAAGCATATTATACTGTACCTTCGATCAGGCTACAAGACTTTCTTTATACAGTCCGCAGTATACCACCCTTACATGGGGCCGTATGAGGATGAGAGCCAAATATAGTTCATGGAATTGCCATGGGAGCAAATGACCCAGAATGGATCATGATTAAATAGTCTATATCATATATTTTTGTATATTTATGAATTTTTATCAATATTAGTGGAATAGGGTCTCCAAGATACAAAGACAATGAGGATATTGGGAAACACCCAATATCCACAAAAGCCTCCGCAAAGCTGACTGGTTGTCAATCGTGACCCCTTAACAGGGTATCAGTTTCTGCATCAGCCAAGGTATAATGACACTCAGAGTATGTCGGTATGGGCTTAGATATGGAGTCAGCAGAGCCCGGTCTTGATTGTAGCATGCCGATGTCCGATAATTAGCTTCACAAAGAGATACTACAGCAGGTGTATACGTACTACCTGTGGCTTCGTAGTTATACGGGCTTAAAGAAGTAATATTGTGGTAAATTTATACCACTCTTCAAAGCTTGCACGGAGTCAGTACACCAATACCTAGAGTTCATGAACATTAGATCACCGCATGCATAAAGGTATTTGCTCGTCATAGGTTCATGTGTTTGTGATTTAAGATTATAAAAAAACAACTCATGTTATATGAATGGCAATTTATGATTTGATATGGGAAATGGGATTGCGCCCGTTATTACACGAAATTATATGCATGGTATAATGTATATAGGAAAATGGAATGCTATGTTAGAACTATGAGTAACCCAGTGTCTCGAAATGAAACGAACATGGTTGTGAATCTTAAGGAAAAAAGAAGAGAGTGGCTCGTAAATTAGCACCACTAGTGATGAACCGGTTGGGGTTCATGGTTGTTAAGTCTATTAGTAATTGGCATGCATTATTAGTTAGGACCTGAAATTAAATGAATGAATCATGTTTACTATAATGATAAGGTAAGATATGTCGAGGGCGGGGACGCAGAGGTCGTCCATTAAAGGTGTGTCGACACCAATTGCTTTTTACCAAAGAGGCCTTGTTGGAGGCTGCGATCAGAAGGTTTCATCGACATGCTAGTGCAAATTGATAGCCGTAAGTGCCAAGAACCTCCAAAGGTTCAAGGCACATCATCCTCCGACGTTCACGGAGGAAGACCTCACGGCAGACTTACCATTGTTCCTACAGATCGAGACACTCTCCCATATGGAGATCACCTCCTCCTGATACTACCAGACATGTGGCTTCATCTGAGCTATGTATGGGGAGTCCTTAAACTGGTGGGAGTGGGTCACTACTTCCAGGACTCGAGATCAAGACATGGGATGATTATCTTATGATCATTCATGGGGAAGTATTTTTCAGCTCATGACATGCAAGGCCCGAGGAGTCTGAGCCGAGATGTGGGACTATGACTGCATCACGCAGCCAAATTCAAAGTTGGCACGCCCGGATGATTATAGCTACCAACACGACCAAAGGAGGTTCGAGGATGGCCGAAACTCATCCACGGCAAGATCAGAGAGGACACAACCCATGGGCATGGACCTGATGGTCAACAATACCCTGATCATTGAGCGAAGAGGAGAACGCACTTGAGCATCCGAGATGCGGTGTGCCAGTGGCAAGATAAGAGAGTCGGGGCCTCTTCTAGCTTAAGAAAGAAGCCAAAGGCTTCCTCAGCTCACTAGGGTTTTAGAGTCAGCCATTAGTGGCTGGTCAGTTGGGGCTCCACAAAGTGATAAATCTGTTTATATTACATATCACCACACATAGAAGGCTACAAGATTTCCCTCCAGGGATGTAGACTGTATCGAGCCACACTGGCATCGTCGCTCATCTCTAAAGACTCCAGCTGACGGCACCAGCCGAGTCGCAGAACCCGGTCTTAGACATGTGGTTGTTGGACAATAAAGGATTTATTAGACCGAGTACCTCTCAGCCTGGAAGTGGCGCCTTGTGTTCTATTTGTTAAGAAGAAAGACAAGACCCTTCTGATTGTGCATTGATTTACCGACAGCTTGAATAGGGCGGGCGATCAAGAATCGATCTCACTGAGATCGATGACATCCAATAAATGACTACCATTTAAAGCATAAAGTGAAATATATAATTCATGTGTGTCGGGCGGAGGCAGAAGGGGATCTTTTATTAACTTACGTGTGAAAGCCCTGAAATATGGGTATAGAGACCCGCAGTGATTCGAAAAGCCCGTGAAAATGGGTCATAAGAGACCAAGAAAGGTGATCTAAAATTTTCATCGCCCAAAGAAGACACAAGGTCATGTTTATCACATAGACTCGGTTGTGTGATAAGAGTACCTGGATCGACTTTGTGGATTTGTTTCTCCCCATTGGCACTCGCACTGGGTGCAATGGAGTCTATGAGGGCTTGATACACGGTCAGCTTAGAGAGACACAAAGAATCTTGGGTCAAGTCACCTTTGGCACACGACATGTGAGACTAGCTCGATGAGTGAACGATATATCAATAACAGATATCAGCAATGGAGCCGGGCGAGGCCTTAAGATTACGGGGCACGTGGTGAGTCAAGTCTCAATCATGATAGATATA
The DNA here is from genome assembly GCA_016808115.1 of Tetrastigma voinierianum. Lineage (NCBI taxonomy): Eukaryota > Viridiplantae > Streptophyta > Magnoliopsida > Vitales > Vitaceae > Tetrastigma > Tetrastigma voinierianum. The sequence continues at coordinate 161,099 of JAEQBH010007568.1, forward strand.
GATATTCGTGGTAGAGACATGCAGATGTTGCACTTGATTGCGGTTTTGATCGCGCGATCTTATCAGATGCAACAATTTAGCGGGAGGTAGTTCTTTCAGAGATTATCACTACTGGCTTCACACCTCGCCGTGGGACCAGCATTTCAAAAAGGGACAAAGAGCCAGTGACCCGCCGCCTTAGAGCCTCTGGATTGAGAAGAGTGCTCTAATTGAGGGCTTTTGATATATTTCAGAAATATGAGATGGGTTAGATATTTTCTATTTGTATAAGAGTGATGTAATTTAAACTCTACGGACTATGTAGTTTTATAGGTCATGTGCTTCTATGTCAGTATGGATAAATGAGCCACGTGTCATTTCATGTGGACTCTGTGGTCATTGTATAATATCTGGGCCATGTTGCCATGTAATCGTACATGTTGTATTGTGGGTAGCTCCGCACAAAGAGACTCATTTTGAGCTTTATTAAATCATGTAATTTTCAAAAAGGGACACGACGGTGGTCATTCGGTTATCGACATCCACGAGTATTCCGCGGGTTGACGGTTTGTTAACGAGACCCCCGAGATTTTGAGCGCCACAAATGAGCTTTTTCATGCAGCTGTCCGAGTACAATAGTTAGGTGGCATGGTGAGATGTATTAGATTTTCTCTGATAGTCCAAGATCGCTTTTGATTCCAAGTCAGGCTTACGTAGTTCCGAGAAGGCGCTTTGTCTTGGATACTATAGCGGTGCATTTCCACCCAGAGAGTCAGGTTCTTTAAAGTATTCCAAGAGCTTTATGGAGTTTTCGGCTTTTCTGAAAATTCTCTTGCAATTTCCTCACTTCACTTGTCATAGATGCATGGGTTTCAATAGAATCTGGTCTTCACTCCATATGTCCTTTCCCGCATATCAAAACCCACTCGTGATATATGATTCCACTTCTATATGTATATATAGGCATGGTCAATGGTAGATGAATCAAATATAGTTGTGAGTGATGACTATGATGATTTTAACATTGGAGGTGTTGGGGGTTCAAACCCTTATGGTAATAGTCCGAGAATCGAGATGGTCATAGTTTTAAAAGGACTCAGATATAAAATCAACCAGGGTCCCACTATAGTGTTCCTATTTCTTTTAATATTGCTGGCATCCTATTAAAAAAAGTGCATCCTAGACTTAATTTCTATTTTTAAATATTTTTATTCTTTAAATGTTTAATTCTTTTTTATAGATCGATTAGTTTTTAACCGCCGATCTACTGCTTACTTTACCCAAGCATGTGTCTTATGTTACGTTAAGTATTAGAAGATTGTGAAGTTTTCTATGCTTTAGAACAATGATGATTGCATATATTTCCTTTTTCACCTAGCGATGGAAAATGGGCATATATAATTAATCTCCATAAGAAAACTTAATATTTATAATGGTATGGAGCTTATTCATGTATATGTTATATAAGGAGGATAGTAGGTACGACCTTATGGTAGGGAAAAGTGGAGCATAGTTTTTTCTAATTAAGCTTCGAATTTTGGAATATTCGGGAAGCATAACAAAACAAAGAGAGATGTGGTGGAAGACATTATCAAGGCATTTAGACACAAGGTTTTTATTCAAGGAAGGAAAAACCCCATACATCTCCAGATAGATAGAGAGAGAGCAGCAGTATATAGTATATATATATATATATAGAGAGTATATATAGATATATATATATATATATATATATATATAATGATATTCATCAATAGATCATGGTGAAATATAAAACTCAAAAAATCAAAAATCAAAATCAAAAGGAAGAAGAAAGACAAAGGAACCTTAATGTTTAGTGCTCGAGATGATCGGTAGACCATCCGTCTTCGTGACTACTTCCCTTATCCTCCCATTCAAAGATCCGAGAAATCAGATCTATTTCACCCATACTCCTCCACTAACCGAATCAACGCCTGGCGCATGAGGAATGAAAGACGCTTATCAAACACATACATTATAATAAAACCCGTATAAAAAAAAATTATACATTTCAAGTAAAGTAGAGAGTTATATGTATCTTTTTATTATTATTACTATTATTATTATTATTATTATTGATGATGCTTTCTTTCAACCTGAATCCAGCCGGAGCTGTAGTGGCTGCTGGGTCGACTGATTGCCGGGTTGGGCTGTGGTGGCTCTGGATTGTCCGGCCGAGGTAGGACGCACCGGCGGATCTACGGTGCCCCGGGATGTGCACTGCAAAAACAAGCAAGAAGGGGGTCGGCGGGGATTCGCCTCGGCTCCCTCCACGCCTAAGCCGCTTCGAGAGAAAAAGCAGAGACCGCTTAGGCAGGTGCCGTGGCAGGTGAGAGATGCGTCTGGAAGAGTGCGCATCTTCACCTGGGTGCTGTATTTATAGTAGATGTCTCAACTAAATAATCAGAATTAGATTCGTTCACTATATACTCTTCTTATCAAGATAGATTTGCAATGACGAAAGAGCCGCTTATTCGGGGATAATCTTTCCTTCTTGGCTGGGAGATCCAACCCGTGATGACTGTTATTATTTTTCCATTCTTATCGATAAGATTTGGCTGGATCAAGGTGGATGATATATTGTTAAGGTTGGCTCTATTTTCTCGATATTAATGCCAATCTGATTTGCAAGATATGGTTCTTTCTAATTCATCCAAGATCGCATTTTGACTCAGAGGGCCAAGCCTTCGCTTAGGGGGTCGGTAATTTGTGGGCTGGTATTAAGTGTTGAAAACAATTTCCTTTTATTGGGTGAGGCCTACTTAGCCCATTTTTCAAACCCTATCACGTTTCACTCTCAAGTGTTTCTCAGACGGGTGGTCAGACGTTTTGTGACTGGATGCAATTTCCACGTGTCTCTGCTTGAGGTCGGGTTAGCGAAGGCTTAGTCGCCGCCATATGTCTTGTGATAATGATGACTCTCGGGTTTTCAGCGTCTCGTTATACTCGAAGGTTTTTTTCGCTTCGACTCTCCACCGGCTCAGGCTTCTCCGGTCCTCCAACCTCCTTCATGATCTCGCATTTCTTTATTCGCTTCTCGTAGTTCTCTGGTCTCACCCTTTTTGTGGTAGAGTCTTTTTTCCTGGTACTTTTTCCCGGTAGCTTCTTCCGTCTTTTCTTATTCCCGGGACCATCGTTGCCTCTACTTTCTTTGGTTTCGCTAGGTTGGAATTCGATTGATTTCGCTTTCTTTACTGCTTTTGCTTTATTGCATCCGTCGCTGTTTTTCTTACGATTGCAATGACTCTTTCGGCTTATCGCTAGCCCGGGACGTTAGGATGCCTTCCGGCCGCTCGCCAGTGGTTGAACCCCAGCCGACACGCTCCCGGGCGCCTCCTCCCGGATAAGGATGCGCGGGAAAATAAAACATGGCCAAACATCCTGTGGGGTCGCATTACCTTAACCGCCGGGTCTGTAACATGATGATCGCGACCCAAGAAGGTCGGTCCTTCGCATGTGTTCACTACTAACGCCGTCGACCCGCGTCCCAGTATGACCCCGATCGCCTTGACTTTTGCGAAGCCTGCGTTCGGATGATATGTTCTTCGAGGTTGCCTTGATAATGGTCTGCTTTTCCACGCACTCTTCGCGAAAAGCGGCTCCGCAACATTTCAACGTCGCCCTTCCCAACCTCGTCCCAACGGTTGGGTATTTTTGGTGGGCCTACGAACTTCCTTTTATATCGTAGGGCGGCTCCCAGGTGTGGCAGGCTTGCCTTCATCTGCAGGCCTAGAGACCACCGAGCTTCCTTACATTTCCCAGCGCCCAGCCCTCCATGATCTCCACTTCCTTCCTCCTGGCGGTCGGAAGGGACGCTGCATATTTCTTTACAGGAGCGTTCTAATCGGAATATGATCCTTCTCGACAAGACCCACACCATGCCCAGTGGGCTTGGCCACCCCCATAATCTTCGTGCTTGCCTCTATTTTCGATAATCAGATGAAGGTTATTAATATTTCGATTCAGATGGATCTTTACGCCTGTGTGCCACTCGACCTTGGGTAGCTTCAAGATAATGTCAGTGAGCTTCTGCTGAAGCAGCAATGTCCCCGTCATCCTTACGAGTCGATAAAATCTGACATTCCCCGTCCACTCCACTGAGTAGTTCACGCCGCTCCACCGCTTCGAGGCCCTCGCTTCTCCTTCCAACGCGAGTTCTATCATTTCCTCGCACGCCTTACCCTGCCGTGATTTTGTCCAGCTTGGGATTGCTTTGAAGCCCCCGGCGCGAAACGAAAAATCAAGCTCCACCGAGAAAGATCGCTCTGGCTTTACAAGGTTCAGAATCGGGCGCCTCCCGGCTTTTTCTACCAAGAGCCGGAGCGTGGCGCGCAGTCAAGCCAGGCCAAGGCTCTATGGTCGCGTGAGCTCGCCTTCTAAGCCCTCCTCGCCGCGGAAGGCAACACCTCGGTGTTCGTCAGGCACCGCAGGTTGGTGCCTATTACCGCTCGAACTGGCCGAAGTGCGCCACCGGGCTGCGGGAAGAGCGAAGAAAACCGAATCAAAAGTCACAAGATAGAGATTCTTCGCCTCACGCTGAACCGCGGCAAGCGCACCATTCCGCCCCATGATCTCCGACTGGGAGTCGTGGAAGCGCTTACCCGCTGATGAGAGTTCGCCTATCCTTCAGGGTTAGCTTCGGTAAGTCCCTAGTCTTGCCTATTTCCGTGTTGGATTCCGCTGCTGGCTGTTGACTCCATGCCTGATGCGCAAAGGGCACGATTAGTAAGGTCCTGCTTCGAAAAGGCCAAACTAAATGAAAATCATGTCAAAATCGCCTGATTATAAGCAGGGCGGCTCCTCACTCGCCCGAGGACCCCAGAGTCAGCAGCGTGCGCATACGACCGGTTAAGCAGAGCACTCAAATCGATCTTAAAAACCGCACCGCCCCGTGTTCGGTGCGTAAAGTAGAGAGGATGAAGTTCAAGTAGTCGACGACGGCCAGGTTAGTGAGCTTTCTGAAGGTCTCAGAGCCTCCGTGCTGGCGAAATGATTTGATTGAGACCCAGGTTATTGCGGGGTTTCACTCAAGGTGAATTTTTGGGATGGTTATGAGAGTCATTACATCCCGGCGAGCCGGCGTGAGTCACAAGAAGAGCTACGCTGCGGGCTACCGGCACCGACGATAAGGTGACGCAGCCGCGCCGTCGCGCTTCGAGGCCAAGGCGCCGCAGAGGTGGCTCGTCGCGAGGCCCCGAGGTCGCGAAATTCGCCGGAATCCGGCCGGAGCGAGAAAGTGTCGCGGACGCGGGGACTCCTTCACTAGTTAGTAACTTCGCTGCCTCGTAGGGATGAAGCGTTGAAATCGAGGGATCGTTAGTGCTCGCTGGGCCGGTGGTCTTCGCCATGCCGTTTACGACGATTTGACTTCAACTTCACTCCCAAGCGACGGCGGTGCGTATGGAATCTTTTCCGCAATTATTCTCGGGCACCTCGTCCTCCTTCTACTGGTGCCCCATTCCTCTTCATCGTGATGTTCCTTTCCCATTGACGTACCGGTTCCCGTGCCTATCTCTAGCCTGCATTTTTATATTTTTCTTCATGTACACTCTCAAGTTTCTTTGCGAGGCCGTGCCTCCAAAGGCCTCGAGACATATAGAAACTCTTCCTTAACAACACCATTTTTTATGGTTCGCGGTTCGCCTGAGTATTTTCTCTCTTTCTTCATGAATCGTATGGCCCGACCGAGGGTCTAAGCTATAAATTAAGTCACCAAATCATAAGCCAGCTGGAGGTTATAGTTATTAATTTCTCTAGGTTTAGCCGGACTGATTCTTAGCTATAAGGCTCCAGATAGGCGAAAGCCACACAAATGTGTCATCACACGCAAACACCACCGCTCGCTTATTTACTTAGGTGTAAACGTGGTCTGAACGCAATCCCGCACCACCGCGCAATGAGCTGGTCTTCGCTGACCGCTCGTGATGTGCCGAAATGATTTTTAGGCTACGGGCGCGCAGCTCTTCGACTCTGAGCCGACCGATCTCCACGGCCGATGGTATGAGTTGAACAGATTCCTTAGGTCGCATGACCTATTTTTGGCAGAGCTCGTCAGCTTGAGCGCTGATTCTATCACGACTTGCATGAGTCAAGAATTCCTTAGGCTACAGGTCGCGCTGTGAGTGGATGAGCTCGTCGTAGACCGTCAACGCCATGCTAATACGATAAGGCTCATCCCATGTGAACCCGCTTTCACTGCAACCGCTAAGGTACTGCGTCACGCGACTTCTCTGTGAAGAGCCTTGTCAATGCGAACACCGCGCGGCGCCCGGCCCGCCCATGTGAACAACCGGCAGCTCGCCAACGGGCCGGGCAAAGCTTGTCCATGTGAACTGCTGGGAAGAGCTCGTCACGCGGCCAAGCCAGCGCAGCTTGTCCATGGAATCACTGAAGAGCCTGCCGGCCACAATCAAGCCAAGGTGGGTCATCTTATAGAATCAGTCAATCGCGAATCGCCAGTGTGGCTCGCCCATGTGGACCCGCTAGGAAAAAGCCCGTCGAGTGAGTCATCAGTCTCGTCGGGCCGAAAGGTTCAACTCGGGATGGCTCCTTAGCGTGACTGTCCAGAGGTGAGAACAGCAACTCATCAGTGAGCCGCGGCCCGGCAACGTGGCCTCGGGCGGCGCTCCAAAACTGGGTCGGGATCCGACTCTGCCAGCAGCCAAGTGGGCCCTGGCCGGGAGTGGATCACCTCGCCGCCGTGAGATGCTTCTGCTCCCCGGGCGCGGCGGTCGAGTGGGCGACAGCCAGTGGCGATGAGCCAGTGCATGGTGAAGCCGGGAGGGGCGGCGTAACCGGAGTGGCGAGCTCCGAGCCGACCGACTCCCCGTGCGCGGTGACCGCGCGCAGACGCAACTCAAAGTGAGTCGCTAGCTCCTCGCAGCACCGTGGCTCTGTGGTTTCAACCGAAGTTGATCCGACCTGCAGGCAATAAGTATTCGTAGGCCGAGGGATCACCTTGTCAATGTGGAGTCGCTTTATTCTCGGCGCGGTATCGTGAATTCCAAATTGGTCGACCGACTCGCTAGCTGTGTGGCAAGAAGCCGAGCGGATCACCTTCAATGAGTCGCGCTTCCTCGGCTACGGTGGCTGTGAAAGTGGCAATGTAGCCAGTGGATGGCGCGGTAAATGAGCCGGCGATGTAGCCCGGCGCTAATCAATTTCCCCGACAGCGTGACCTATGCGAGCGTAGACAATCCCGCTGAGCCGCTGCTCCCCGGCGCAGTGGCCTCGTGTGGCGCTCGCACCGAAGCGCCGATTCACTGCTATGCGCACGCCTGCGGCCGAGTGGATCAGCCTTCACAATGTGAGCCGCTGGCTCCCGGCGCAAACATAGATCGAGTGGCTAGCGTAGCCGGTGCGGCGATGAAGCCGAGCGGCGATGAAGCCGAGGGCGATGAAGCCGAGCGCGGCGTAACGAGTGGCATGAGTCTGCGGGCGGCGAAGTTCGAAATGGACCGACTCGGGGAAGCGTGACTTGTGCGCAGGTGACGGAATCCCCCGCCAGCGAGCCGCTGGCCCCGGGCGCCATGGCTCAGGCACTCCACCGTCGATCCACTCAGGCGTTGCGGGCTCGTGGCCGGAGCGATCACCCGCCAATGTGGAGTCGCCGTCTCGGCGCAGGCGTGTGGCTGAGTGGCTTATGTAAACGAGTGGGCGAGGCGCAGTCAGGTGGCGATGAAGCGAGTCACATGTGTGAAATGAATGCTGAGTAGCTGGCGGCGATGAAGCTCCGAGGCCGATTCGAATTTCTCAAAGTAGGGCAGTGGACTTGTGCACAGAGTGGATCACCGTCAGTGAGTCACGCTGCGCGCCATCTCACTTCGGGATTTTTCTCTCGGTGCTGCAATGCCACGCTGATGAGAGAATTTGGAACGCCTGGTGACTTTTTGAGGTTGCCTTTCCAAATGGCAGTGGCGGCTTTTGGTCATCGTGGAGTTTATACTTTGTATATTCCGCTTCCGGTGTGTAGCCGAATCAAGTGAGATGAAGCGTCGGTCCTATCTTCGGCCGGGGATCCTTCAAGATTTTGTCTAAAGGTCTGCTCTTCAACATGTGGGAGTTGTGTTTTCCCTAGTCTCCCTTATGGGGAGTTTCATGTTATTCCCAGCCTGTGCTAGGATGTGCGCCTCCGGCAGAGGCAGAAGAGCTTCAAGGTCGCCTCCATTTTGCCTTCTTTCTCCTTCCTCCTTCTCCCCTTCTTTCTCAATGCAATTCTTTCCATCCTTTTCTTCTTCCCTTTCCCACCCTTCTAGTCTTCTTCCATTTATTTTCCATTTTCCCTTTTTCTTCCCCGAAGGGGTTTTTTTTTTTTTCTTTTTCTTTTTCTCAGGGAATCGGTCAGACTCAGTGCTTTCATATGTAATCATATCAGAATGATTGTAAATCTAATGTACATGATCGAATAAAGAGAGAGATTTTTTCCTTTGTGTCTACATTAGCTTTCCTTTTATTGTATATAACTTTCTTTGAACATTATCTGAGTTAGTGTGACGCTCTAAAAAAGATAACCAAGAAATGGTTGAATCATTAACTCCAAAATCGATTAACTCATTTATTATAAACTAAGGTCTTAACATAAAATGCGATAGCCCTCCTACAGGTTCTGTACGTCAGAAACCTTTCCCTCCTCCGCTTTGGAGCTCAGATCTGTCTCTGTCCGGACGACTTGACATGATGTAGGGGCCTTCCGGGACCCACTCCTAAAGTCGACTCTTCCTCATCGGCAGAATAACTTTAAGACCGCATCACCCTATTACGTAGCTCCCTGGTTCGACTTCGCTGTAGTACCGTCTCCTTGGTAGTCTTCCACAACGCCTAGAAGATTGTTCGCATTTTCATCTAAGAAGTCCAAATTCGGGCCTGAGAGCCTTGTCATCAGGAAAACACCAGCCGCTAACTTTCGATCCTTGGGGACTTTAGCCCGATCTCGGCGAATTTCTTGCTCGTCTTAGAAAATTTGGGGGCGAAAAAGGGTTTCTCGGGTTGTTGACTTACGTGTGTGTCGATCTGTAGGCCCATAGCACTTGGAAGGTATTCTACCGCCTCGCTGAGATCTTCGGTTGGTCTTTAATGCGGCTTTAAGAGTTCGATGGTGACCCGGCTGCAATTAGGCTGCGGATGTCTTCGAGGACAGTAGTAATTTTAATTCGGCTCGACGCAGTCTACGAATTTCCGGCGTTGTCAAATTGTTTCCCATTTATATTACCAGGGCTCTTGGGATACTAAACGCACCTATAATGGCCGCATCACGCCGTGCGTATCTTTGCTCTGCGGTGTGTGAGGCTCGGCCTCGGCCCGTTTAGTCAAATCGTAATCCCGCTGCGGCGATGATGAACCTGCGGCCCTTCCCGAGGGCGAGATTACGAGAATGTCAAACCCCATTGTTGGAAGGCGGGGCTTGTGATTGAAGTGAGGCTGCGATGGGGCGTGAGATCTTGGCGTGCTTAGCGGATCTTGCGTTTCTTGGCTAGTCGGTTGCGTCTTTGAGTATTGTAGGCGATGATATCCTTGTCTCAGGGCGCTTTCACGCGCGATGCTCGAGCTCAAATATGATTCCGCATATGCAACCGTATACTTCTCTTAGCACGTATTGATGTTTTTCGCGATGCATTTGAGGATGGGTGTGAATAAACCTAAGCCTCTGAGACTTCCTTTATGATTAGTGAACCTGACGGATCTTGTCCTTATTTTAAATTTGCTTCTTTCGGTCGTCGGGTGGTTGTCAGGTACAGTATATAGTTCAAATGGGGTCCATGGTTCGGCTCGGGCTCGACACGGGCAACTTCCGTCGCGAGAGATCGATGGGGGCTCACGCGAGAGTACTCGGCGGTGTTGACCTTACGGGGTCTTCTGTGGAGTGTGCTAACTTTTTCAAGGCGTCGGCTCGGGAGTTCTCTGTTCTGGGAACATGTTTGACCTGTACCAACACGAATTTTTTAAATAAATCTCGTACCTTTTGGAGATAGAGGATCATCCTCCCGCTTTTGGCCTCGTAGGTATCCTAGATACGTACCACCGGTGTTGCAGGGTCATTGCGGACCTCCTAGGCGATCAACTTCGATGAATAAGCGAGGTTGAGACACCTTTATGGCCTGACCTCATACTCGGCCTCGTTGTTGGAGGCTTGGAATCCGAATCTGAGTGCATATTCGATGTCTATTCCTTCCGGAGAGGTCGAGTTAGGCAGCTCATTTGCGCGTTTGAGGCTCCATACACATAGAGTTTCGGATGGGTGGGTCGTTCATTGTGAGGCGTTCTCATTGCGGCTCGTGTTGAGGTAGATTCCATGGCCGAGTCGACTAAGACTTGCCCTTTTATTGCGGTTTTTCGGCTTGTATCGATGTCGAACTCGTTGACTCTATGGCCCGTTTATCGACCTTAGGAGACTTAGTTTGTACCTTAAGTCGGGTATTAGTTGGGACTTATGGTGTGAGCACGAGTAAGAGTAGATTTTCGGGTTGCGGTTACCAAGGCGAAATTAATTTTCCATCCTTAGGTATCTCTCCTCTGCTCCTCTTAAAGCCGGGCTATGATAGTAAGGCGGATCTTCACGCTCGTTCCTTGTCTCACAGCCCGAGGAGCTACTTATTTGATCGAGAAGTCACGAAGCGCCCGGGTATAGGGTGAGGAGCTCCGCCAGCGGGACTTACGAGCGGGTGGAGAGCTGAATATGTTTTAAAGCGAGAATGCTTCTTCGCACTTAATATCCATTGAAATGCCTTTTCGAGGACTTGGAAGAAGGTTGGCATTTGTCACTTGCCTACTGGATCTGAGCAGAAGCAGGGCAGCAATCCTTCACCGTCGGTATTTGAACTTCCTTTATGCCCGATGGCGATGGCATGTCGAGCCGCGGCCTTTATCTTATGCGGATTTGCTTCAATTCACCAGGTGGTTGACTATGAAACCCGAAATTTCATTGTCGCGAAGAAGCTGTTTAGGCTGGATTTAGTTTCATGTTGTAGTTTCTCAAGATCTGAAACGCTTCGGATAGATGAGCTATGTGGAGCTCGGTTGTGATGGATTTTACCAGCATGTCATCTATGTACACTTCCATAGTTGTGCCTAACCGGTTCTGGAACATCCGATTCACCAATCTACGTGCAATAGCAGCTCCTGCGTTTTTGAGCTGGCTTGGCATCACACGATAAATAGGTTCCACGTCTTTGTGACGAGCGAGTCTTTTCTTGGTATTTAGGGTCATGCCCGATCTGATTGTAATGGGAGAAGGCATCCATAAAACTGAGTTGATGGCCTATAGTGGCATCTATGATGAGGTCGATTCGTGGCAGAGGGAAGCTGTCCTTTGGACATGCTTTGTTGATGTCAGTGAAGTCGATGTAGAGTCGCCACTTGTCGTTTGCCTTTTTGACGAGCACGACGTTGGCTAGCCACTCGGGGTATTCTACCTCCCTGATCGCTCCTACCTGTAGGAGTTTGTTGACTTCCTCATTGATGGCTTTTTGTTTTTCGCGTGCGAAGCTCCTCCTCTTTTGTTTGATTGGCTTGAAGGATGGGGTGGCGTTACCATTTGTGGTGATTCTTTGTAGGATCGATTCCTCCCGTATACGCACCTTCCCACGCGAAGACGTCTTTGTTTTGTTTTAAAAAATGGATAAGGGGATTTTTGAGGTCTTTCGATAACTTGGATTTGATATAGGCGAGGTTCTCCGGGTCGTCGTCCAATAATACGGGTTTCAGTTCTTCTGATGGCTCGAGTCGGGTGATCACCTCATCACGCATGTCGAGCTCATCCAGGTATATGTTGTCAACCGTTTTTTGTTTCATGGATGCTGAGTAGCATTCTCTGGCCACCCGCTGGTCTCCTTGAACCATTCCCACTCCGTTTACAGTAGGGAACTTGATCATCATGTGGTATGCGGAGGGGATGGCTTTTATTGCATTGAGGGAGGGTCGGCCCAACAACATGTTGTAGCGGGCGGGCGTGCGACGAGGAATCTTCTTTGTGGTCGTCGCGACATAGGGGATCTCTCCCAAGGTACGGGTTGTATTAAACTGGGGTAATACCTTTTCCCAAGAGAACCCCCATAGATGAGCGTTGACGGGTTCTAGTCTCTCCCTTTCGATGCCCATTTTATGAAGGTGATGAAGATGATGTCGAATTTGAACTCCGGGTTGTCGATTAGGACCCAGATGAGCCGAGTTTGTTGGCCACCAGCTGCGAACTACGATTGGGTCGTCATGAGGGGTGACACCCCTCCGGATCTGAGTCGGAGAATGTGATTGGCCGTGTCAGTCGTGGTAGTTTAGACCAAGCTTGTATTTAGATTACCTCATTGCCACGATGTTGCGTGGAGTGGGCCTTCCGTGCTAAGCTAGATTCCTCCTCACGCAAAATCCTCACGAGATGACTGGATTTCACCCGGGGTTGTTAGTCTTGGTCGTGTCTACTTAGGGGTGGTGGATTCTTTGAGGCAGAACTCAGTTCGAGCTTGATTCTGAGCCTGATTTTCAGTGGATATGAAGCGTCGGAGGTATCCGCGTCGTATTAAGTACTCTATTTCTCTCTTGAGTTGTATGCAGTCGTCCGTGCGGTGTCCGTAGTCCCTATGGAACTCGCAGTATTTGGAGTTGTCTCTTGTTGCGGGGTCTGACTTCATTTGGGTTGGCAAATCTCGGAGGCGCTCATTTCGCGCCGGGGACTGTGATGCGAGAAATTTATCGGGGGTGAGCGGCCCAGGCGAATCGCGTCGTCGTCTGTCGGATTTGCCGAGCGGACCAGGGCGATCTTTGAGGTTGCCCGCGCTTTTGGGGAATGGCTCTCCATTCTTTTTTAGAGACGTTTCGCGGTCGTCCTGCTTCTTTGGGCTTCGTCCTCGTCGTTTGTCCGTCCCACTTTTTTCTTTATGCGTGGAGGAGCTCTCTTTTTTTGGATATGAGGGCTTCTTCTCTAGTTAATATGCTTCTACGCTTTGCGAGCACCTCGACCGTGCTTGCTTGCAGGGATTTTTGGAGATTGAAAACATCGAGATCTTTGTTGCACTCCTAAGCCCGGCCAATGAATGCGTTGATGTGAGCACATCATCGGGTATGTCTACCTTTAGGGACTCTCGGCATTGAATCGTAGGACATAAGACCTCGAGGCTTTCTTGCAAGCCACCTTTATAGTCGGCCAAATGATAACTTGGCTTTATCGTCTGGCTGATGGAAGTGAGGCGAATGCAATGGATAACTCCTGAATGAAGAGATTGATGATGGTGGGAGTCTATTGAACCATGCGAAATTTGGGCGCTTTTCGGGGTGATAGAAAGCCACACGCATCATGCCGGATCTTGATACCTATGCGGTTCCATTTGGTTTTGTAGTGTTGAGATGATCGATGGGATCCACGGATTTGCTCCGAGCGCTTCCTATTGGCATTCCCGAACTTAGGTTGGAAAGGGAAGTGGAGTACCTGTTTGTGTAGGGGCGACTCGGTTGTTATGCAGAAGTATCCATAGTGTCAGGGGCGCATCCTCTTACTACCTCCCTTACACGGCTGAGCTCTTGTTGGAGGCTTTTGAACCTCTGTTCCCATGATTGTTCTCCTGCTCCCGGCTGAGGGTGGCGCAGTTCTTCTTTCCCATCGTGCTCTCTAGGTGTTGCTTCATTGCCTTCCCCTCCAGGGGCTAGGTGTGGTCCGTGCCCCCGGGCTCGGGTGGATTACTGCCCGACGGCCGCGGGAGTATCGATGTGGAATTTATCTTCATGGGGGGGGAATGTCATGACCTTCCTGAGTGTGTCGCGCCTCCCGAGGTCGTCGGATCTGTCTGGTGAGTTGTTCTAACTCCTCTGTCAAACGTTGATTGGTGAGGCGGAGTGCTTCCACCTCATCCGTGTTGGCCTGCATTGTTTCTAGCACGCCGGGAGGTCGGCGGTCTGCGTTGCCTGGTGGATCTTGCATCCTTGGAGGATTAGTGTTGCTCCTGCTTGTGTTCCGTGTTGATACCATCGATGGCGAAAACGGGTTATATTTATAAAGGCCCCAATGGTTCCCACAGTATTATAAGCCCGATGATGCTTTTCAGCGGGCCAGGCTGGAGCGTCATGAGGGATCGTTAGTGGGACACTACGGATTCTTTGCGGGTTGGGATGTAGGCTCTTGGATTATGCACGGGGCGAGGTAGGATCGCTGCCTTTGTTGATCTACGATTTCTGGATGTAGCACTCCTCTGCAAAAACAAGAAGAAAGAAGGGTCGGCGAGGGCTTCGCCCTTGCGCTCGATGCACAGAGTCGGTTTCTTTCTAAGAGAAAGAGCGCAGAGGGGGCGAAAGTGTTGCATATGAGTATGCGTCTAAGAGTGCGTACCTTTCCCTTGGCCCAGAGGTAGCCATGTATTTATAGTAGATGTCAACCGGTTGAATTTATGTAACTAGGATTTGTTCCCATTGATGGGATTTTCTTATCGAGTATAGGATTTGGTAATGGATTTAAAGAAGTACATTTTATTTGGGATAATCTTCCTTCCTTATTGGGGGGAGATCCGGTTGAGTGATAATCTGGTATTATTTTTCCTTTCCTTATTGATAAGATTTGGTTAGATCGGGATGATATATTGTTAGGGGTTATTCTATTTTCTATATTGGCGAAATACAATCGATTCTGAGGATATGGACCTTAATTCATCGAGATCCTTGTACTTTGGACCTAGTAGGTCGGGCCTTCGTTTGGGGTGATGCCCAGGGGGCTGCAGGTATTGTTAGTGCGCCCTTCTTTGGGAAATTTTGGGTGAGTGGGCTGTGAGCCCATTTTCAAACCATCAATTATTATTATTTTAAATTTCCACCTATCTTCTTGATTGTCCATTTTACCCCTTAACGGCGTGGGTTTCTTTACACGCACTTTTATTGTGTCTTTTGGGGTGTCGGACTTCTGTTCTTAAGTAAATTCATCACCGATTTTCTTGTACAAACAATTCTCCCCCGTTATGCATGACACTTCATCCGGTATAACAAAGTTTATCGGCTTGATTTCTTGACAATTGAACCCTACCCACCCCCACCATCTCTACGGCGGTGGTGGCCGCAGCCTTCGCTCTCTGATGATGATGCTGTAACAAATATCCTCATCCTCCTCCTTCACCTCCATTATTAGTCGAAAAATTCTCGACCATTCCGACGTTTTCGACAAAAGGCTTTAATTTGTAAACATCAGAGATTCATGGAAGACCCATATGTGAAGTTTTCGAAGGGATCCAAACAAGCGATTTGGACTCCGAATTGGAGGCTTTTTGAGGAGGCATTGGTGGGAAACTGATGATCCAGATGGTGGAAATCTTGGAAAAGAGATTTTGATGAACAGGATTCTAAGGAAAACCCACCATCTCCTCCTCCACCCATATAAGGTGGTTGATGAGTGTCTAAAACACTCATATTATACTCGCGTCGGTTATTCATTTTCCGGTTTATTTTATAGTAATTTCATTGTTTTTGTGGCTAGACTCCTGATTTGGTGTTTGGTTTGGATGCAAGTGCATTGGAGCAAAAGGCGTGTTGGAAGACGGAGTTGGAGCGATGGGGAGCAAAGCGAAAGTGGGTACATCGCGTCGTGGCGTCCTCCGCGTCGCTGGCGTCCCGGCGTCACGACGTTGGGTCGACAATCGCAGTCGACATTTAGAAGCGTCATTGGCCTCGTCGCGACTCTGTCAGCGACGTTCTGTGTCGCAACGTCATTTCGAGGATCACGCACCTCAATGTCATTTAAAGTCTGAAGGGCTCGAGAGAAAGCCGGGGGATCGGGAGGCGTGCAGGCGAAGCGCGGAATTCCCGAGGGCGAGTGACAGGGCTTCGGAAGTGCGGGTTGTCTTGTTTCTCATATTTTTAGTTGAGGAATGATGTTTTTTAATACCTAAATATTTTATTTTTCTCATTCAGTATATTCTAGATCTATATCTAGGGTTATGTTGAACCCTGTCATGTGTTGATGGATTAAAGTTTGGATCTTTATTTTATTCGGTTATTTATCAATTTGTTCGCATACGCTCCCATGTACGTAGGGTTTTAATTATATGGTGATGCGGCCCGACATTGGCATAATCGCCTTGGAGGCTAGGGTCGAGATGGGGTTATCCAGGATGCAGGTAGAAGCGACTTCGGTCGATTCGGTAAATAGAATGTTAGATCTGGTGGCATTTGGGGTTAGACGTTTAAGCATCTCGGAATCGAGGTTGAAATAGAGATATACTTTCGACTCTATTCATGAGATGCGGATATACCTCGAGAGGATATCTCGTAAGTAAGATCGCCTCGCCGAATTTGACCCGATTGTAAATACATTGAATAATAATATCTTGAAGAAATAATCCATTAAAAGTGACGAGGGAGATGTAACCTAGTCTTGATACGATAATTCATTAGAATCTAAAACTCGATCGACTTTCACATATTCACGCCTTTCCTAAATCATCTCTTGAGATATTATCTAAAAAAGCGAACCTTTGTAGTCGATACGCATTGTCCTGTGGATCGATATCCATCTGCAGTGAGGTACACTATATTGCTTAGGCGGGAAAGCGTACACTTGCGCATAGGCGTACACATTTTACCGCAGCGTTTTCGGCTGTCGAGTTTTTTGGCGTTCTTGAGTGACCAGGTTTAGATTGATATAGAGAATTAAGCAATTAGATATTATTCTAGGATTTTCTTTACTTTTGTTTATTTTCACAAGTGCTGGTAATTTGGTTTTGGCTGGTTCGTGTGTTATTGCAGTGTAGGTTTCAGTAAGTACATGCGACATCGAGATCAAACTAACCTTGACACTGTTTGATCCCGAGACGAGGAAAAGACTTACGCGCAGTTGCGTAGGAAACGAGAGAACATAGCAGTTAGAAATCCAATAATCATGGAAAACGCGAAGATCAAAATCTTGGCATTGAGCGGTAGAACCACGAGAGGCGAAATGGGAAT
Source organism: Tetrastigma voinierianum (assembly GCA_016808115.1). Classification (NCBI taxonomy): domain Eukaryota; kingdom Viridiplantae; phylum Streptophyta; class Magnoliopsida; order Vitales; family Vitaceae; genus Tetrastigma; species Tetrastigma voinierianum. The sequence continues at coordinate 178,004 of JAEQBH010007568.1, forward strand.
CACGGAAGGAATCAAGCACCCCGGGGCCAGTTTATACGGCCCGGATGATCCTTTCATGCTACTAGATGAGTTTGTTTTACCACCAACTGTTGTTCAGACGGCTATCAGACGACCACCTATTCAAGCAAACAATTTCGAATTGAAGTCAGTCACGGTACAGATGCTTCAGAATATCTTGTTCCATGGACTACCCGTGAGAACCGAACATGCATTTGACCCGACTTCCTTGAGTACGCGATACGATTAAGTCTGAGTTGCGAGGAGGCACTCGGGTTGGGGCTTTCCACTCTCACTAGGTGATCGAGCTGACATTGGCTAACAAGTGACCACAGTTAGGTACCTCGTGGAATGACTTAGTCTGAAATTCACGACCAAGTTCTTCCACCTTGAAAATTGCCTGACTTGTGCAAGGGTAATACTTTTGGACTGACTAGATGGGAGAACACAGCGAGAGGCATGGAGACCAGTTTCCACGAATTATTCTTGGGAGTGCCCACACCAGCGCACGACCGGATGGATCTGAGTCCACACCTTCTATAATGATGCGAGAAATGCAACTAGAACAATGATTGATGCTTGGTACGGAGGGCACTGATGAAAACCACGGACCAAGCTTATGAAATCTTAGAAGATCTTTGCGACCAACGCACTAATCGGTGGCACAGAGAAGGCTACACCAGTAAACGCGGTGGGTGGCATACGGATAATGAGGTCCTCAACAATTTGGTTAATCATGTGGCGGTGTGAAGCTTGATTAAATAGACGGCAAGAACCGCGAAGCGGCATCGAACCGACCATGGGAGTTATGCGCTGGTCTGTGGAGAACGGCACAATAGCACGGAATGTCGGTCGGAAATCAAGCGCCAAGCCGAGCCCGGTACGTGTCGGGTTTGTCGGGAATCAATCACGGCGAGGGGCCAGGTATGGGGAAAGCGGGTTATCGAGAATCGAATCGGGGCGAGGGTGGCGTAATAATCGGAATCGAATGAGTCGAACAATCAAGGATATGGGTGGCGGAATAATCAGAACAATACGTTATCGAACCGAACTAGTGAACCACTCTCTGAGAAAAAGTTGGACTTAGAACAAGCTCTTGCACGGATGTTAACTTCCCACTCTACCTTCATGAATGAGACTAAAGCGAACATGCGGCGTGGCTTAGCCAGGTTGAACAATCAGCCGGCCTAGGCGAGAAATTTGGGAGTCTGATGGGTCGAATGGAAAACTTATTAGCGAAGGCAAGCGAGTTCACTACGAGCAATTCGAGTAAACCCTAGAGGAGAAGGGAAGAGTCTTTGCCAAGGCCATCACTCTGAGGAGTGGAAAGAGTTGGAGATCCGAGGGCCATAGCCCAGAGTGGTAAGAATTGAAAATTAAGGAGCAAGACCAAAATATCCGACCAGTCGGATGAAAAATAGCTGACCCAGAGATATGAGAAGCGACGAGGATAATAAAGCGGGGAAGAAACGAAGCAGGACAAAAGCAGATGAACTGTCATACGATCCGTATCCTCGAGAGGTTGAAGAAGGTAAGTTGGAGAAGCGGTTGCAAAGTTTCTTGACATCTTGAAACTACATATTAATATACCATTTTGGAGGCATTGGAGAACATGCCTAGTTCACGTGAAATTCATGAAAAGATCTTAGCGAGGTAAGAAGAAGTTGGGAGGAATGGGACCATCGCCTTAGGCGAGAATGCGAGTGCCGTCACTGCAAAAGAAACTCCCCCCCAGCTTGAAGATCTGGTAGCTTTGCTATCTGGATTCTCTAGAGAATCGGGTATGCGGAAAGCCTGTGTGACTTGGGAGCCTGCATCAACTTGATGCCGCTTTCAATGTTTAAAAGGCTAAAGTTGGGGGAACGAAATCATTCTGATCGACTTGCAACTTGCGGACGGGTCGTACCAACATCCTCGAGGTGCTATGTCGAAAATGTCTAGTAAAAGTTGATAAATTAAGTCGCCAGTGACTTAGTCATTTTGGACATGGAGAAAGAGCGACTCCGTTCGAGTCATACTTGGTAGACCCTTCGGCCCTTGGGAGGCTTCGAATCAATGTGCGAAGGTGAGCTCAATTAAGGTCCTAGGAGGCGAGATCACCTTCCATGTATTCCAGCCTATGAAGCATCCAGATAATGACCCAAAGGAAGATATCTCGGAACCTCATTACACGAAGTTTGCAAGGGAGATGCGAAAAGCTGCGAGAGGATATTAAGCCTGTAGTACCTGAAAGACGAGAGGGAAGGGCATGAACAGAAGAATATTTCATCCACCTTGAGCATGGGGTGTGAGCATTATAGGGGGATGCGAAAGCATTTCTCAGTTCCTTCTAAGCATGTAGCACATTGAGATTCAGGGTAGTCGAGATAACGACATTAAACATAGCGCTTCTTGGGGAGGCGGCCCGAGTTTCATACACTCTTCTCTTTAAAGTGACAATTTCTTCCAGGTGTTTTTAGTGATTGTTTTAAGTAATATTAGTTTCTTTGGTCTTGGCCGTGTCGGGTTATCTTGCCTAGTTGTTTATTTTCGGGGCCCGAACTTCGTGGAAGTGGCAGGGAAGATCAGAGTCTTCCACGAGCATTCACAGTCAGTATCACATTTACAAGTGGGGAGGTTCTCCGCGAACCAGGGCTGCTTAGTGTGTAAAATTTTTTGGAACCTTCCTGCGCGGCGTCGCGAAGTTGGTTGCAGCGTGCAGCGATGCGGTCGACCCTTCTGCGGGCGTCGCGACGTGGATTTTGCACCTCTCTAGAACGTCGCGACGTGAATTTCCAACGTCGCGACGTGGATTTTAATGAGCCTCTGGAATGTCGCGACGTTGCCAAACAACGTCGTGACGTTGTTAATCCACTCTGCATCGCGTCGCTGGCGTGGATCTCGACATCGCTGACGTGAAATTTTGCGGAGTCACATCGCGTCGTCGATATCGGCGTCGGCGTCATTTTAAATGCGCTCTACGCCCGCGTCGCGGCGTTACCATCAGCGTCACGGCGTTGGTTTCGGCACTCTGTCACGTAGCGTACGTTGCCCGGCGTCGCGGCGTTGCTACGTTTTAAGGCCAGAGCGGTTCATTTTCTCGCCCCGGCCTCGCACACACCACCACCCACGAAACCACTACAGCCCTCTTACCTTTGTCCTCACCAGCCTGCCGGGAGCTCCACATCACGTCGGTCGGAGGCTCCTACATTGCCCTCCAACCGCCTCTGTACACCCCAGAGCTTTCCTCCCACACTGGGTCCTGGTCATTGTGGCATTCCACCACCAGTATTAACCGGTTCCTAGCTCTAGTATAGTCTTACAGGGTACGCGGCATTCCGCGGTTGGTCACCAGAATCTTTAGATTCACGTTTAGAATTGATGATGAGTTTACTTGAGTCTTGAGTCTAGTTAGGTTTTTGTTTTGTAGCACACTTAGTAGTTTTGGTTTGTTTTGAGTGCACACTAGGTGTTTTGTTTTTGTTTTTGGTCGAGTCGGTGGGTGTCCACTTTGGTGTCAATACCACGTGTCGATCTGGTCAGTATGTACGGTAAAAAGCCCGAAAAATTGCTACCAAGCGGGTCGGTCGGCGAGGACTGGAGCTCCCGCCTACGATGTCAGCGGTTTGTAAATGCGATCTTGCATGCGTCGGTTTGGCACCATTTGCAAACGGTCGTTCGTCAAGGAGAAGGGTTTCACCGCCCCGGAGTGACTTTTGCCAGGCCGGGTGTGCGGCTGGGGATGGCGTGCCTTGTGCGACCACCTCATCCGACGGCGATGTAGGTGTGGTGCGCGGGATTCCCCCTCGCCAATCTGGCCTCCATGTCTTGAAGAAAGTCGGGGTCTGGGCGTGTTAGTCGACTTGGTGCGGTCGATCAATAGTGTCTGATCTCGAGCATGTCCCTTCGGGCAGTTCGTCGGCTCCACGAGCTACCACGACTACCCCAGAGATTATCTGGCGTATTGACCAATGGTCGGGAATTGAATGGAAATCAATAGTGCGGGCCAGGCCGTCCACTTCAAGGCCAAGCATTTGGCCTTCATTCCCAGATCTGGCACACCACTTCATCGCGTCGCGTCTCGATGACGACGAGCGTGTGTGAAGTGAGCGCAGCGTGCCTGCTCAACTATGCCATCTTACAAGATATACCCTTCGATGTTGGGCAAGTTATCGAGGATGCCATCCTCCATGGCAGGGCGCGAAGATGAACGGGGCACCCTTCCTTATCTTTGGCTTGTCTGCAAAGCAATGAGAACCCTCGATGATAATGAGGCACGAACCATACATAAAGGCCGTTTCGATTCGACGGGACACACGGTGTCCGTTTGAGGAGTCTATGATTCGACCATGAGCCCTCGGACGAGGATGAGCTGCATGCCTATCAGGCTCGTTATGGCTTCCTGGGCGATCCCGAGGAGACGTGGCGGACCTTGTCCAGCCCTCCGCGCCCACCCTGCGGCCTCGGGGAAGCCCGTCGATCCCTGCTTTAGATCCACGGGGCCGGTGCTCTCACTTACGGGCGGCTTAGTGCATTGCAGGATGGGCCGAACACCCAGAGTCCTCGTCTCACGGGATATGGAGGCCCTCAGTGCTGATATGCGCCTTGTCTGGCGATCGGGCGTCATTCTTCCCGGCCCGACGAGGAGTCCTTGCGAGTCCCGGATCGCCGGCTCCTTGCCTTTCACCTGCCACCACCACCGCCACCGCAATGATCACCAGGGGAGTCCCCTTTCCCTCTACTTTTGTTTATTGCCAGTGGGGACACTGGATATTTTGTTTGGGGGGGGGAGTGGTGATCGGGTTTTTTTTTGTTTGTTTAGTTATGTTTTTGTTTTTAGTATTTGTGTAGTGTTTTTATTTCGTTCAGCATATTAGTGGTATGTCTGCGTAGTTTCAGTTTACTTTTTCCATTTATTTTGCTGAGTCATGTGTTAGTTTGTTTGCATGTGTTAGGTCATTCGTATGTGTAGTAATTGCGTGTATGGTGCCATGTTGAAAGTCGAGGATCATTTGTTGGACTGAATTCGTTTCTTTACATGGATAATTGGATGCATACACTGTTGGATGCTCGGTAATTAGGTTGAATAGGTGGAAAGGTTTAGTGAACCAATCCCAGGTAGTCAAGAAACTATTTCTCGATGATCTACATCACATTCACACACTATTAGCTTTAGGTATGCATAGGTGTCGAGACTAACTCACGAAGTTAAATGAGCAGGAGATTCTAACCATCTAAGTGATGGGACACCCAATCAAAGGATTGCCATTGAGCCCTAACAAAGAAAAAATAAAAAATAAAAAATAAAATAAAATAAAATAAAATAAAATGAAAAGAAAAGAAAAGTCGAAAGAGTCGGGTGAGTTAGAATAGAGGTAAGATCACTTGATCGAATCCAGTGCAGTCAGGGGCCTTTCAAAGCCTAATACTCAGCCAGTAATTTGGGAGTCATTGACTTCCTTTGCCAGCTACATGGGGCCAGGAAGATGGATTTTCAGCCTAGGGCTTTTGAGTTTGGTTGAATGTTGAGTGAAGTTTGAAGGGAACCATGCACAGTGCCCTTATGCGGCCCGGTGAAGTCGCGATGGATCCGCTACGGGAACTACTGAACTAAAACTTCTTGGCACTAGGTCTTTTTCCATTTCTTTTAGGTACTTAGGAAGTTTTAGGTATTTTGACAAGAATAAAATGGGTGCGTTCCTAACCTTCTCTAGTTAGTTTCTTCGAATAGGTAAGGCGGAGGCTTAAGTTTGGAATTTGTCGAACTGAGCATACAGCGGAGGTCATTCATTATGCGCACATAGGGTCATTGGAAAGGTTATTGAAGCCCATGAGATTTGAGACACTAGTCACTTCCACCTAGTTCAAGCGAGTTTTCCGAAAGTCAAACATCTTGTATGCATCCTGTGAACTTAGGCCAACGGTAGCGAGTGTGAGTCGGTCGGCCCGATTCTCCATTTTTCGGCATGTGTAACAGCTGTCTTGGTGTTGGTGTGCGTATGTTAGTGTGTGTGTTATGTTTAGAGTCAATTCTTGCTTGGGGACAAGCAAGAAACTAAGTTTGGGGGTGTGATGAGTGTCTAAAACACTCATATTATACTCGCGTCGGTTTCATTTTCCGGTTTATTTTATAGTAATTTCATTGTTTTTATGGCTAGACTCCTGATTTGGTGTTTGGTTTGGATGCAGGTGCATTGGAGCAAAAAGGGCAGCTATTGGAAGCAGTTTTGGAAGCAATGGGGAGCAAAGCAAGAAAGTGGGTATCGCGTCGCGGCGTCCTCCGTCGCGCGCTGACGTCGGCGTCCTGACGTTGGAGTCAACAATGCAATCGACATTTAGAAGCGTCGTGATGCCTCGGCGGTCGCGGCGTCGGCTCGAATCTGCCTCATCATTTAAAGTGCAGAGAAGGGCTCGAGAAAAGCGAGGATCGGAGGCATACGAACAAAGGCCACGAATTCAGGCCCAGGTAAGCCACGGACTTGAGGAAGTGCGGGATTTATCTTGTTTCTCATATTTTTGGATTTGAGAATGATGTTTTTAATACTAAATATTTTTATTTTTTCTCATTCGGTATGTTAGATCTATATCTGAGGTTATGTTGAACTCTGTCATGTGTTGATGGATTAAAGTTTGGATCTTTATTTTATTCGGTTATTTGCTCCAGTTTGTTAGCATCTGCTCACACCTTGTGGTTTAATTATATGGTGATGTACAGCCCAGCAGTGGCATAATCGCCTTTGGAGGCGGGTCGAGAGATGAGGTTATCCGAGGGATGCGGGTAGGCGACTTCGGTCGATTCGGTAAATAGAGATATTCAGATCTGAAGGTGGCATTTGGGGTTAAACGTTTAAATCTCGGAATGCGAGTTGAGATAGAGATATACTCAACCCATTCACGAGATGGCGGATATACCTCGAGAGAGGATATCTCGTAAGTAAGATCACCTCGCCATTGACCCGATTGTAAATACATTGAATAATAATATCTTGAAGAAAATAATCCATTAAAAGTGGCATGAGGGAGATATAACCCTAGTCTTGTCTGATAATTCATTAGAATCTAAGCTTCGATCGACTTTCACATATTCACCTTCTTTCCCAAAATCATCTCTTAGGATATTATCTAAAAAATCCGAACCTTTGTAGTCAATACCACGTGTCCACATTGGATCGATATCCGTCGCAGTGAGTACACTATATTAGCCCAGGGGCGAAGCGTACTTGCGCACATAGGCGTACATTTACACCGCAGCGTTTCGGCTGTCGGTGGTTTCCACGTAATTCTCGGGGTAGAACATTGTTGGGTGAGAAATGAGATTTTTCTTATACTTTCTATCAAAATCCATGAGAGAGAAAGAAAGAAATCACAGGAAAGCAAGAGAAAATTTGTGTGTGTGTGTGTGTTTTTTTTTTTTTTTTTTTTTTTTTTTTGGGCCCCACTAGGTTTGTGTGTGTCATTATGCATGACGCCCCCATTTCCCAAGGTCAGGTTGACCCGCCGTCAACACAACGGGCTTTGTGTCTCATATCATGGACCCATACATGAGTAAAAATGGCCACGTTGGGCCCATACATCCATACTCACAAAAAATGTATGTTTTATAAAAAAAGGAGTTAATTTACAATTTGTTTTAATTAATTATCCAAGCGGAGTCTTTTACCGGATTACACAAAAAATATAACGAGGCCATATGTGGCCGTTTCTTCGTCTCTAAGACCTCGGATCGTCCGTCGGTGAACCTTCGATGCACGAAATAATTTTCCCTCGGCAGGAGTGAAAGGCGATGCCGGTAGTGAATTATCTACGTAGGTTACTCAGCTGAGTCTTTCGTGCTGATAGCAAACCAAACATTCAAAAAACATATATGTTCCTACTCACATGTCTATATGAAATTGATGAGAATGTGACCCACCCTTTCCCACTTCTCGAGCCACTGGCCAGCTCCCTCACGCATGCACAAGCGAGGGTGAGAAAACATTTGTTATCAAACAAAGGTTTTGTTCTTGAAAACATAATGCGGGGTTCGGTAAAATCTATTGGACAACCCTCAGAGGTAGTGCGGGTAATTCTCAGAAGCGATCATGGAGTGCTTCCTCCAGATGAGCGTGGATAACTCTCGAGCGATTCTTCGAGGAAAATCTTCCTTTTTGAGAATTCAGCACCGACCATTTTCCTTTTTCTTTCATGTCATGCCCTCACACCTATTGTTCTAGGTTATCCCAATGCATATGAAATGCAATATGCCTTTTCACAACAATTCATGTTAATATATTAATCATGCATATACTAACCGAATTTATCCACAATCATCATACATGTTAATATATCAAGCATGCATATATTAACAAAAATTAACACACAACAACATGTTATTCTCTCATGGAAATAACACCAAAATTAACTCAAATGGGCTAATAAATCATTTAAGCATTTCATTTTGAACCGCCCAAGCAACACAAACCACACACAAGATCCTAAGTGAGCGATGCGACCACAGGTCTCAAAGCGTTCACAACCATTATAAGGGATTTCCTCGCTCGGTCCCGATCTTTGGAACTAAAAACACGAAGCCATCCGGGCCTTAAGATATCCTCGTCATTAAAATGGCTCTTAGCGAAGAATAAATCAAGTAGGAGAAAACCCTACCTCCCGAGGAGTTGTCGACTCCTGAAAGCCAGGGTGTCCGCAGCGTAGCCCTTGCAACATAGACCCGACTTCTCCTCTTGCTCAGGCGAGCAGACGGTCCGAGCAGGAAATCTAGAGAGAAGTTGTACTCTCTCTCTCTCAAATCTGTTTTCTCCCCTCACTGCCTGATACCAGGCCAAAAAGAAGAGAAGATGTTCTTTTCTCTTTTCATTTATGCCCTTTTTGTCCTCTTAGTTGACTTTAGGGACCCTTTTTGACACATGGCTTAATATAAGCCATTTATCTCTTATCCTCTCACTATTCATGTGACATGTGTCACATTGATACATGTAGTAGGTGGCCACTTGTCACCACATGTCTCAGTATCATGTGTACACTCTCACTTGAAGCTATCATCCCGGCTTCGACACATGGTGCCTCGAAAGGTATGAAATTATAGCTTTGTCTGAAGTCGACATGGTAGCTAGATTTCATGAGACGATTCCAACGATGAAGCCCATTTTTCATCCGAGATCTAGAAAAATTTAAGATTTTGACCGAAATTACCATTTTACCCTTTTTTAGAAAATTAGAACTTTCTCGGGTTTTACATTGTCCTTACTCCTTACTCCTTAATAGGTATGAGAATGGGGAAAGCATTTACTATTGCTGGGTTTGTAAGACCCAAGAAATTCCAATTTTTTTTTAAAAATGGCAAAATCGTAATTTCGATTACAAAATTGTAATTTCGGTTACAAAATCCAAAATTTATTCTCTAAATCTCGGATAATGAAGCAGATTCAGTTGGAATTGTCTCATGAAATCTATCTTCTGTCAATTTACGTCAGGCTCAGGGTATTCCGAATTTGCACGTTTTCGACTGTCGCGGTCGGGTGTCGTAAGCAATTACGATGCGACGAAAGTCGCGTATAAGCAATCTTCGTATGCCATAAGTGGTATGAGTAGAGGAATGATGAAAATTGACGGCCGAGATAGTGCCGAATGTCAAAACTGGTAAAAGAAGGACATAATGGTCATTTTAGAATTTGTTTAAATGAGAATAATGCCAAAAAAAAATGAATAGTGCCATCTCTAACCTCAAAAAGGAAGCAAAAAACGTGAAAATCAGAAAAAACTTGTAGTAGCCATTTTTTGAAGGTTTTAGAGAGAGAGAGAGAGAGCTTCTCTCTAAAATATCGTGCGATCCGACCGTCGGCAGTCTTCGAGACAATAGAAAACTCACATGCGGAGAGGGCTTGGCGTGAATGCCGGTTAGGAGTTTAGACAAACTCTTTGAGGTAGGGGTTTCTCCCTACTTGGGTTTTATTCCTTCTTTAAGTACTTTGTCGATGTTTGAGTCGAATGAGGCACCTTGGGACCTAATTGATAAAAATTTTGGAACACCAAATGGAGCAGCCGTGATTGCCAAGGCTGATTTGGGTTGTTAAATCTTGAAATTTTGTATTAAATCATGTATTGGTTTGGATGAGGTCGGGGAATGGCGAGTAATTCGCGGGTTCACTAATTGAGCCGGAGTGATTTGTGATTTTTCGGGAATAGTAGCGAGGGGTTTCACTATTCACGAAATAATATTCTCAAAATATATTTTTGTGTGAAAATATGTTTGATCTAGTGATTCAGAGTTAGTTGCTCGTGTTTGATCATTAGCCCCAGTGAGCTAATTTTTTGATGTATGAAATGAGAATTTACATGACATGATTGTGTGAATTGATTACTTTGTAAATATATGCATGTTTATATATTTGCGTGTAGATAGACGTATGGGAGTGGCATACATGCCGCATTCCATATGCAACTGGAACCTGCAGGGTATAGGAGTGAGTGCGTAGATGAATACAGAAAATGGTTCGGAGGGTTGTGCAAATGTTTAATTATCGGAGGGTAGTCGAGCCTAAAAATATCAATCGTCGGAGCGGCTTGATTGATAATATACCATCGGAGGAGTAGTCCACAAATAATATCAATCGTCGGAGACGGCCAATTGATATATGCACATCGGAGGGTTGTCCACAGACAAACAAATAATAATTCTCATACGAGGGCTTGGCGAGTGTGAGGGTCGATGAGGGACTCGGTGCGAGATGATGGAGTTAGACATTGAAGTAGGATGTCGTTTGGCCGAGATGTGTTTGACCTGGAACATTACCTTTGCACTTAGAGTAAGAGAGTAGCCCTTGGGGGCGGTTCACTCTTGAGCATTAGCTCGCCTGTTGGGGATATTATTTTCTGGTACGAGGGGGCGTGCGAGGGACGACTCGATCTAGGGCGAGGTTGTGAAGAAAGGCTAGGTTGTGGCTTTGATGATTTATACATGTATTAGAATTCTACAATTTTGATATATGTGTTGTATAAGAGTAAATTATTAACTCTTAGGCCCAGTGGACATAGTTGGTATGTTTCACAGAGGATATTTGTTACATGAGTGCGTTTATGGGCCCAGTGGCGGGTTTACTCGTGTGATGATATATTGGGTATTTGGGACGGGTTTATCTGGTATTGTATTTGGGTAGAGCTCACAAAGGAGACTCTTCCTAATTTTACGAGTAGAGTCGGGTAACGAGCATCCACTTGTATTCCAGCGGGTTGTGAATTGGTCAGCGGACCCGGGTTTGGGGCGTCACAGGGTTCATCCTGGCTGTTGATTGGGATTAATCCAACGGTCAAGATTGCTCCACTGTTGTGTCTTTTAACTTCTCTATGGGTAGTGGGACAGTGGGCCCAACTAAATTTTCCATTTTTGTAAAAAGATTCGAGAGGATGAGTGCTGTTTGAGACAACGAAGTAGAGACTCACCTTGACTCGGTGAATGCGAGTTGTTACAACTTGCTTACCTGCCATCCTTCCATTGGATCTATTTGTGTATTTTCGTATTCCATTTTAGGGTATTTTAAGTCATTCACCTTCAACTTTCAAAATAGCTACCCAATCAAATATTGTCAGCTAGCATCAAAAGCCAACAAGGTTTAGGAGAGAATCTCCACGAGAGGATTGTTCTAAAACATGCAAATGCATGTGAACTTTTCAACACGTGGTAAAAATGATGAAAGATGGTGAGCGTTTGGATTAAAATAATTTTTTTTTTAAATTATAAAAATAATGTATATTTGAAACTATGCTTGATAGAAAATGCATTGTCCTCAATAACAACTTTATAATTTTTTTTAATTTTTTTTTAAGGTGTTGCTCATGACACCATTGGTGTAAAAAAAAAGTCACCATAATTTTATAAGAGTAGTAATTTTTGTCATTTATTACAAATGAGGGAAGAAAGTGGGTAGTAGATATTTATGTCATTTAACTTTTACACTCTTCAAGTTTACCCTTAAAAACTTTATATTTTTGGAAAAGGTGTTTGACATCATGATGTCATCAAGCATTTTCCTTTTTTTTAAAAGCAAATGTCGTTGTCCTCAATAATGACATTTTAATTTTTTTTAAATGATAATTCCTTTGTTAGTGACACCGACATTTACTCAAATATATTATTTCATATTATTTTTAGTTTAAATAATTTATCTAAAAAAATCCACTTTTATGCATCACCTTTTAAATAACTTTTTTTTTGTGTTTGAGAAAATTTATTATAATGATAATAATAATAATAATAATAAAATTAAAGTGACAGTGATTCTTTAAAAAAATATTAATAAGATAAATATTAAAAACAATTTAAAAATAATAATATAAAATAAAATATAAATATAATTTAAAATAATTATATTTTAAATTATCCGTTGAAAAACAATGAAGTTTGATTATTTTAATATCAAATAAGATAATTTTTTTTAAAAAGATTAATAAGTTAAATATAAAAACAATTTTAAAAGAATAATATAAAATAAAATGACAATATAATTTAAAATAAATAACTTTTTAATTGTGTAATATTCTGTCAAATATAAAAAAATTAATAAGAGATAAACTAATTTAAAATTATGTTGAAAAATTAGTTTATATTATCTTATTAATTTAAAAAAGAATGGTTAACTCGGTTATGTCATTTTATTTTATATTATTCTTTAGTATTTTCACTATTTATTTTATTAATTTTTTTAAATTATCTTATTTGATATTAATGTCAGGATAATTTAAAATATAATTATTTTAAATTATGTTTTCCTTTTATTTTATATTATTCTTTTTAAAATGTTTTTCATATTTATCTTATTATTAATTTTTAAAGAATTCCCCTCACTTTAATTTTATTATTATTATTATCATTATTATTATTATTATTATTATTATTATTATTATTGTGACTCCCCCAGCCCAGGAGGTCGTTGACAACGGTCGACTGTGGAATACTCGTGAATGTCGGGTGGCGGGCTACATTCACGAATCGAAGCAGTCTCCTTTGTACAAGGAGCTCTACCCAAAGTACATAACCTATCCCAAACAACGTCATAAGACATATACATGAGTAAAACGGCCACTTAGGCCCATACAACAATACTCATAAATATACATCAACTATATACCATAGCTCAAGAGTTAATAATTCACTCTTATTTCAAACATATATTAAAATTCTAGAATTCTAATACATATGTACATCACATAAAACCATCAAAGCCACAACCCGGCTTTCTTCAAAATCGGCCTCTAAGATGGCGAGTCATCTCCTCGTACGCTCCACATGCTGAAATAATATATTCACCGACGGGGTGAGCTATCGCCGATAGTGGAATCACCACTAAAATGGGTTACTCTACCTAAGTGCATATCTGATGATCGATGTAAACACACATTCAAACAAATTCGTGATCCTCGCAGATATGCAAATGACGTAACCATGTCAGAGTCCTCAGGCTCCTCACACTTACCTAAGCCATGTATGAGAAAAATAATCATTTTCAAAACAAAACCTGTTGTTATTGAAAATACACTACCGAATGTCAGTAAAATATGGGACTACCCTCCGAGGTGAATGTGTTGGAGAGCCTTCCAAAACAATACATGGGCTCCTCCGACGTGTAATTGTAGGACCATCTCCCAACACCATTCTCTGGAAAATCATCCTGTGAAATTCCTTTCGCAACCATTTTCGTTTTTCAGAAAATTCATGTCATGCACACACACCTAATTTCTAGGTTACCCCGGTGCATATGAAATGCATTATGCCATTTCAACACAATTTATATATCATCATACATATATTTACATAATTTAAATCACATCAACATGTTATATAAATTTTCAATACATTACACCAAAATTAGCTCATTGGCTGAATTAACAAACACGAAACAATTCGATTTGAATTGCTCGACGAACACATTTTCTCACAAAATATTTTGTAAATACTATTCACATGAACAGTGAAACCCTCGGGTTACTGTTCACGTCCAATCACCCAATATCGGTTCCACTTTGTGAACCTGAAATCCATGGTCATTTTAAGCCTCATACACATCAAAACAGGATTTAATGCATAATTCACAACCCAAGCAGCCCAAACAGTCCACACAGCATCACGGTGATCGATTGGGTTCCATAAATTTCAGCCGGTCCCACGAGTTTGGGCAGATCAAGCGATGGATTCAAGGCCTTAAACCAACCGAAACATCACAAAGCACTTAAATCAAGAGTAAAACAAGTAGGATAAAACCCACCTCCACCAGGTTTGTGAAACTCAGAGAAAGCGAGTACCATGTGAAGCCCTCATTGCGTGAGCAGCTTTGCTTCTTATTTCATGATTAGAAGGTCAGATCGCGAAGTTTTACGGAGAAAGTCAGCTCGCTCTCACTAAAATCAAAAACCTAAGCTCCTTTGTCAGTTTTCTCCCCTCCTTCCACGTTTTGGTCTTTTGAATCAAAGGGAGAGGATGACACTATACACTCTTTTGTCCTTATTATCATTTACAATTCCATAATACCAATCATGTCCTTAAGCTTAGATTTTCTACATTTGGCATTATCTCGACCGTCCATTTCCATCATTTCTCTACTCATGCAACTTGTATTGCATGAGTACATGTTATAGGTGACTTTTGTCACATCACAAGTCGTTTTATGGCACCCGATACTCGATTCCTCGAAAAACGTGCAAATTCCGACTGTCTCGGAATTTGACAAAATTCGACGTGGTAGCTAGATTTCACGAAACGATTCCAACGATGAAATCCATTTCGTCATCTGAGATCTAGAAAAATTTCGGGTTTTGACCGAAATTACGATTTTACCCTTTTTCAGAAAATTGGAATTTTCTCGGGTCCTACAATAATAAATCTCCCAAACACAAAAACAAGTTTTTTAAAGGGTGAGTGGTAAATAGTACCAATAGGTGAATCAAGTAAGATATCATGAATGTTAATAATTTGTATTTGATTTTTGATTGATTCAACAAAATACGCCAAAAATGGATTTATTTAGTAAATTATTTAAACTAAAAACCATAATTTGATAATCTTTAAATTTTGAAATTATAGTAAATGCCGCTGTAGGCATTATCTTAAAAAAAAATTTATAAAGTCGCTTTTCAGGACAGTGGCATTTGTGTAGTGGCTCAGAATGAAGTAGATTGTGCATTAGTTTCAAATATACATTATTTTTTTAATTTCTTTAAAAAAAATATTATTTTAATCAAACTCTTGGGTATTTAGTCATTGCGGCTTCAACTTTCAAAATAGCTGATGATGCATATTGTCGGTTAGGCGTCGACGCCGTGAGTTTAGGGAGACACTCTGGGGGATTTGTTCTAAAACATGCAAATGCATGACAAAACTTTTTCAACACGTGATAAAAATGACAGAAGACAGTGAACTAACTATTATGTGAAATGACTGTTTTACCCCTACCCTGTAAAACAGTCATTTCACACAACTATAGAAAAAAAAATGGTTGGACTAAAACACTTCAAATAGAAAAAATCCAAAAAAAACATTAAATTGGTAATGTTTTAATTTGAGACAAAACTTTTAGCTTAAAAAGTATTTTTGAAGGAAAATCAAGTTCCACAAAATTCGTAGAACATTCTTAATATAATGCTTCATGAAGAAGCTCTTGACAGGTGCCAATCTCACTTTTGAATAAAACATTTTTATAAAATGTACTTCAAATAAAAGTTATATGGAATAAGTCATGTGGTCGATGGTGATTTTAGAAGTTACTTTTATTTTTTCTAATAATAAAAATGTTCTAGCATTATAATTAAAGGATAATTTTTTATCTTATTTTTATAAAATCATCATCAAAACGTAGAAATTAAATACTATTTTTGAAAAATTACAATCAAACATCAATAAAAATATTTGTAGGCTAAAAGTACTTACTTAATATTGATTTTAAAATAGCTAGCTCCTATATTCTTAAGCGGGAAAGTCTTCGCTCAAAAAAATTATTATTTAGTTCCAATAATATATCATAAAGAGATATTAATTTTTATACCTAAATCCCCAATAAGAGGATAAAATGTAAAGATCATCACTCAATCATAGATGTGGCAGCCCCAAAGCAGGGATCCGTCGACGACCCGTACGTCCCGATATTACACCCATTAATCTCATTAATATTTGAGACTCATTCATAACTTCATTTAATTCATAAATATCTGAGGAATTACCTTATATAGTCAGTAGAGTCGAAACCTGACAATCTCACATATGGTATAAAAATATACATCTATTAGAAACAAGTGTGTTCTAATATACAAAACAGGATATGTATTAAAACTACTCAGTCCTCATACATATACAAAACATCAATCCCGAGAGCCACGATCCATTTCGCTTCAGATCCAGCCTCTAGGGCGTCGTGCGCTACGTGTGTCTTATACGAAAGGGAGGTCCACGACGGGGTGGTAACACACCCGAGTAGAACAAAACCAGCAAGGGGCTCTCCTTTTAGGTGCGCATTACAAATGATCATTTCCACCCAATCCAGCGCAAACAGCTGCAATCCATTACGAGACATGTTGTCTATCATGAAAAAAAAAACTACGTGCATGTATGAGACGACACTCTACATGCCCCATGTCTTAGAGTCAACCTTGACCACCACCCAATGCAAGTGCTAATGAAATCAATAAGTCAATCCCGACTCCATCACACAACCATAGTCTTTGTGATATTTATTTGGTATTTCGTATCTTTTGGAGCATGGAACTTTCGAGGTATCATCGCGGGTTTCTACACCTCAGGCATTTTTCGAGATTTGCACGTGGATCGTTGTCTAACAGAGGGGGGGTCTCTATCCCCTACTTTCTACACCTAACACTATTTTTTGAAATCCCGGAAAAAAAAAAAAAAAAAAAAAAAAGGGAGAAAGCAATTGAGTAATTTTGTCGAATAGCACATACTAAAAATCTCTAGAAAATTTCTATATCACAGATAAGGAAACAGACTTGACCGTTGAATTTGTCTCACAAAATCTAGTAACCAGGAGAATTTCGTTGAATTCCAAGATGGTCAAATTTTTCACGATTTTCGGGGCGTCTGGTGGACCCCCAAAAACGGGATTTTTAGAAAAATCTCGAAAATTGAAAATATTTAACGAATGTACATTTAAAATAATTGGAACTTGAACCGGGACAAAATAAATTATGTCGAGCGGGACCCGAGCGGTCGAGTGACACATGGCGCGGCGTAGGCGCGTGTCCCAGTATAAAGGAAGAAAAATCTTCGACTTCATTTTTTTCTACTTCTTGTGAGAAATGAGAGAGGAGGAAGAGAAACTCCCAGCCTCTCTACGATCTATGGAGATCGGGTGGTCGGATCTCGTCGGGCCAAGATCTAAAGTTCATCTACTCGACGAGGGCTACGCGTGGGTATCAAAAACATGAGATTTCGCCGAGGATTCACGCGAAGAGTTTAGGAAATCAAAGGTTTTGGGTTTAAAGAGTGTCCACGGGGCTTCCTATATTTTTTTCTGCGCAGGTGGGGTTTTCTCTGTTGGTTTTAATTCTGTCTAAAGTCCATACAATGGTTCGGATTTTTTATCGAGGGTCGGGAATGGCTGATCGATTGTGTTATACTATGTTATTTACAGTGTAGTCCAGGTTAGGACTGAGTGTAATGTGTTATTCACAGTGTAGTCCGGGTTAGGACTGAGTATAATGGATTGTAGGGTTTATTCTCCTACTTTTATTAATTTCTATCCGTGGGCCATTAAATGGACGGGTTTTGGTTTTAGGCGTAAGCAATTTGTGTGCCTGATTTCCCACATTGGGGTGAGTTTTAGGCTGGTTAGACGATTTTTCGGACCGTCCCCTGATGAACCTAGGGTTGGTTTGTTTTCGAAATCTTTGTTTTCGGAAATTGTCGTATACATTGAAAATGTGTTTGAGGTGGGTTTTGTGCCATGTTTATGGCTAATTTGGCTTTCCAAATTGGGGAATTGGAGTTGTGGGGTGGGTGGTTGCTTCTGGGATGGATGCTGGGTGAAAAACCATTCTGGCTGGCGCGAGGCGGGAGCCTTTGGCGCGCTCGACGTGCGGCCCGGCCTCCCTCGGTGCGGCGAGTGGCTGTACCATCTTTACTGCCGTGGCCTGACCTGACATGGCGTGGGGATACGAGCGTGTTCATGTTTTGTTGCCTCGACTTGAGACAATTTATAACTTCTTCATTCGAACCGTTTCAGGTGTTCTTAGACTCTATGGAAAGCCCATTAAGTTAAGAATCTATCCATATGCCTGTGGATGGAAATTGGTGTCCACAACCTTACTGAAAGTTGGTGTTTGTACAAAGTGTGCAGATGGGACACAGTGGTCATATTTCTTATTGTGTGCCTCCAACTTCGGACGACCATATCTTTCATGTCGAACTTCAGGATTTCGGGTGTTCTTTGACTCTATGGAAAGCCCATTGAGTCAAGATTCTTTCCATGTGCCTTTGGAAGGCAGTGGGTGATCAAAAATATGCTGAAAATCTATGTTTTGCACCAAGTGTGCAGGTTACTTGGTTATGTCGATGTGAATAGTCGGGTTTTGACATGACCATTGCATGGCATGTTGTAGGCTATTGTATTGGGTATGAATTTCCATGAGTTAGCCTAAGGAAGGCTATATGACATTATTTGTTTAGTCATGGATTGATGGATGCTAATATGTTTCATATGATATCTATATATATTGGCATGAAATATATGGAACTTATATGCTTGCGATATATGTTTGCATGGAAATTGACATGAAATCTGGCCCAGTAGGAATGGCTCGTATAGTGTGCATCATACATGTAACATGAGAATTCTGATGACATTAAATTGCATATGCCGCGAGGACATCGACATATTGGGTGTGGTAATGCATGGGTATGGTCATCCATCATCAGTGTTGATGAATGGGTAGTGAGTTCGTACTTTGGACGACGTCCAATAAATGACTCACGGTTTAAAGCATAAAGTGAAATATAATTAATGTGTATTGGGCGGAGCAAGAAGGGGACCGTTAACCCCCTCAGGTGAAAAGCCTAGAACATAGGTTAAAGAGACCCGCGGTGTGATCCAAAAAGTTTTGTTGCCCAAAGAAGACACACGGTCATGTTTATCACATAAACTTCGGGTTGTTTGATAAGAGTCGGGATTGACTTAGGATTTGTTGCCCATTGGCACTTGCATTGGGTAATGGAGCCGGTGAGGGCTCGATACATGGGTCATTGGTAATACCAGTGATAGTTGTCACATTTAGTATATGCATATGTGAGACAAGTCGGTGAGTGACTCGAGATATATTACTCAATGACATATTGAGTAATGGAGCAAACAGTCTCGGTCTGAGGGCATGGTGGTCGAGTCTCATTCATGGTATGTAGACATTCAGGTAGACATGTGTATGTTGCACTTGGATGTGTGTTTGATTGTGCGACCATTGCATGTGCACTTAGGTGGTGAGTAGCCCTTGTAGGAGATTACCACTACTGGGCTTTGCTCTCCCCGTCGTGGGACCACATTTCAGGTGTAGGACGGTTACCAATGGACGGTGCTCCTTAGAGGCCCAGATTGAGAAGAAAGCCGAATTGTGACTTTGATATATATTTTGTAAATATATATGGGTTATATTTATTTGTATAAGAGTGATGTAATTTAAACTATTATGGACTATTGTTTTAAAGTCATGTGCCTATATGTTTGAGTATGGATAAATGAGCCCTACGTGGCCATTTTTACTCGTATGTGGACCCGGTGTGGTCATTGTATAATATTGGGCCATGTTGTCATGTAATTGTACATGTTGTATTTTAGGTAGAGCTCCTCGTACAAAGAAGACTCTTGAATTTTGTTAAATCATGGGTCCGGAAAAGGGGACCGTGTGGTGTGTGTCGGGTACTTGACATCCCGCAGAGTATTCTGCAGCGGGTTGACGGGTTGTCAACCGGACCCTAAGGATTTGGGGCGTCACACTATTCATTTTCCAGTTTCATTTAACAACTATTGGCGGCTCAATTGGAACTGTCCCGTTCCCGAAGCGCGCAAATTCGGCGTAGCGGTGCCGTCGATTACCGTACACGCACCCGTATAATACGATGATTTGTCATACACCAATGCAATGCGGTTGTGCTAGCCGAGCTCATGCGTGTATGAAGACCTCTACGCGGACATTTTCCTATTTATTACACTAGGTATGCTGAACCCTCATGTCTAATGCACCTGGCCAGGTTCATATGTTTAGTCTAATATCATTACTCATGTTGTTATGCTGGCATTCCACACATTCATATTCAATGCATCACCTGAGCATGCATCTCCACGAGTTCTAACCCCGATTAAAGCATTAATGACCTGACTCACACACCTAGGGTGAAATGATATGCTCCGATCTCCGCGACCTGAGGCAGTGCGAGAGCAGTCCGTATTAGCGAGTACATACCGGTCCAATTATTTGGAACGCACGAAAACATCATGTCATCTCTTGACCAAGAGATGGCGATTTAATCCACCAAATTCCACTGATGGCTTTAGATTGACCTCATACCATCATTTGGGTGTAGAGAGATTAACCCTAAAAAGTCACCAAATTTATGAATTAAAACCGATATAAAAGCAAGGAGAATAGTGTTGGAAATACTGTTTTTAAACAGGGCTACTCAGTTTTCAAACAGGACCAGAAAATGTCTGAACATAGCTCCCATTTGAATGCATTTCGGAGTCCAAAGGAGTCAGAATTTGGATAGACCTATTTCAAGGAGATATGTTCTCCTCTAAATTACAGTTACTGCAATGGCTGAAGTCACTCAAATTTGGATGAGTGATGGCGAAGTTATTGCCCAGGCTCTGATCATGGGGTGAAGGAAAAATCTTGGACAACTACACTCGGTTTTCAAACATAACGAGAAGCTGTGCGAACCTTAAGCTCCGCTGAATGCATTTTTGAGTTAAAGGAGTCGAATTTGGATAGACCTATTTCAGGACATATGTTCTCCTATGAGTCTGGTTGCCCGGAAATTAGAATCGTTCGGTCGGATAGTGATGGCGAGTTATGGCCCCGAGAAACACGATCATGGGGTCGAAGGAAAAGCCCGAACTGACATCTCACGTAAAAAAACCGCGACATTTACCCTTACCTGTGGCTTGTGGGATGTGTGACACCCGAAACCCGGGGTCCGTTGACCGCGGAAGTCGACTGTGAAACATGTGTGTCTCCATATCGTGAGACTCGTACATAATTAAAATGACCCGATCGGGCCCATCGTCAAAAGTACTTATCAATACGGTTCTTCACGTTTCTATAGATCCAAGAGTTATTACATCACTCTTATCCTGAAAACAAATATTAAAACTATTTCGTTCTAATATACATAAAGCGAGAATCAAGGCCCCATGATCCAGAGCCCTTCATAATCCAGGTCTACAGGAGCGTATCTGCTGTACACATCTGTGCTGAAAGGGGTCCCACGACGAGGTGAGCTAACGCCCAGTAGAGATAAATCCCTACGAGGGGTTATTCCTACTGATGCGCATACAAATGATCATTTCCTGATCAAACCAACTGACCAATCCGTGCATACATGTTGTCCACATGTGGAAAAAATCTACATGCATGTACAAGGCGACACTCTACATGCCCCAGTGCAGAATTCGACCTCAGACCCACTACGATACAAGTGCCAATGGGAAATCAATACCGAGTCAATCCAGACTCCCATCTCACAACCCGTAGTCTATGTGATATTTATTTAATCGTTTCGTGTCTTTTTGGGCAACAGAACTTTTCGGGGTCTCACTGCGGGTCTCTTACACCCTCAGACATTTTTTGGGACTCACTTAGGTGGATCTATTTATCTAACCGGGTTTCGGGTTTTTCACTTGAGGGAGGGTGGCCTATCGCTACTTGCCTCATGGGCACATTTCATTTTCCATTTTAAGTTTAACCTTTGTGGAACTCAATTGGACTTCGTCCATTCGCAAAGCACACACGATTCAACACCAAGCCTTCAGTGTCAAATCGATACCATGAACACACTTTCATGTAATGTGGTGTTCACAGCACACCAATGCAATGCAATTTGTTGCCCCTTTACTCGAACCCATGACCCGATGTATAGAACCTCTCTGTGGACGTTTCTACCATACACTATGTGTGTGCTATGAACACTCATGTCCTATGCCTCATGACATTTCATATATTTAACATACATGCGGTCATGTTAATATTCCATATTCAAATCAGCCACATCGCATAAGCATGCCTTTACATCTTTTAAATCATTGGTTTATTCATGTCGACACATCATTCAAGCATGTATTAAAATAATTCCAACCATTACTTAGACAAGTAATGCCATAATTCATATTCTTGGGCCGAGACATAGTATGTCAGTCATACAACCCAATGCATATAATTATTTCCATCTTTATCACATAATTTCATATTGACATGTCATTGAATTCATGGCAATAACACATTAGCCATTCCTAGGCCATAAATCAGGCCATGCTTGGCCCCTAAGAAATATCGGACTTAATCAGAAAGTCCGGTTTTGTAAATACTTACAAAACATCAACACACAATTCCCTACTCGGGCCATGTCAATCCCAAGCATTTTGATTACAAGCTAGGTTAGAAACGAAGTTAGAAAACAAAACGGACTATTCCTCAACTATCCGTGACCCAGCCCAATGTTCAGCCTACATTTTGGCTGAGAACTTTATTTTATTAAATTCTAGACTCAACGAGCTTTCCGTAGAGTCCAAGAACGAGCGAATCGGAGTTCGGGCGAGAAAGTTATGCCATCAAAAGTTAGTAGCGGCCGATTCACAGGGTGTGCGGGGGTATGCACACCCAGTTTGTCAATACGCTCGGGATTTTGCCATCCCGAACCGCGGTGTTCGATTCGGGCGGTCACGAAACCACGTAAACTAGTCTTTGACCATGCACAATCATAAACAAACCACATAACATCCAAATTCGCGGAAAACGGGGCCGAAACCCATAAACCACACGGCCACTAGGCGTAAAATAACGAGTAGGGAGGAAACCTACCTCTTGTAGAAGCGATTCCGGGTTCTTTGCCGTCAGTGCACTCAGCTGCATAACCTCCTTCCTTTTCCTCTTTCTTTTTCCTCTCTTCCTCCCCTTTCTTCTTCTATTTTCTTCTTTCCTTTTCCTCCCTTCTCCTCCCTTTCTCCTTTCCTTTCCTCCCTTTCTCTTCTCCTTTCCTCCCTTCCTCCTCCTTCTCCTTGCTGCTCCTGGTGAGCTTCTTCTTGTATGAAATAAAAGCGCCCATACCCATATTTATAGCCTTCATTGTAGGCCATGCATGTTGACACATGGCATGCCATGTGTCACACATGCATGCCCTTTGCCATGCATTGTGACACATGGCTTGCCATGTGTCACCACATGGTTTGCCATGTGTCATCCACATGATTCGCCATGTGTCATCCACATGGCTCGCAATGTGTCGCCTGACATGCGTTTCCTCGAAATACGTGAAATTCCGACTATCTCATAATTCAACGAAATTCGACTGGGTAGCTAGATTTCATGAGACGATTCCAACGGTGCAATCCGTTTTGTCATCCGAGATCTAGAAAAATCTCGACTTCTCGAACTATTTTGTTAAATTACCACGCTTTGCCACATACGAAATATTTAAATTTAAAATTTTCCTTGGTTTTACATCAAGTCCTTGATCCTTGACCTTCACTGACAATGGAGGTTTTGGCTCTCCCTCATATTTTCCTTCCTTCCTTTCTTCTTTCTTTCCTCGGTTTTACGGTTCCTTCTCCTTCCCTCGGTCCATGGGCGCGAGCTTGCCCAGCAAGCAATCCTCCTATTCTCTCCCCGAGTTCATGGTGTTCTAGCACTCCTCTCTTCATTTGATCCATTCTCCTCTCGTTTCCGCTCTCAAACCATTCTCATGGTGCTAGACATGGCATTTGGTGAGGAGCATGTGTCTCCATTACTAGACACACACCACTCACCTCGGTACGGCCACAAAGTGACAAGCGGCCTTCCAGTAGTCCACAAGTCCAGGAGTGCCACATGGCACCCCGTGATTGGCCCGTTCCATCTCGAAATGTGTGAAAAACTGACTGTCTCGAAATTCGATGCAATTCGTCTGGTTCAACTAGAATTCGCAAGACAATTCGACGCTATCCGTTTCATCATTCGATAATATTTTTTGAAGATGCTTTTTCTAAAGTTTCAAAATTTTTGAATTTATACTAAAAGTTTCTTTTGAACCAACCCTTAATTTCATAATTTTGAAATTTGGTCCTTTACTTTTTTAATTTTCATCTTGAAAGTCCATGTGAAAAAAACTACATTAAAGTTGGGATTTCCAAACCATGCTTTTATTATATTTATTTTAAATTTTTGTATTACTTTTCTAAAACTCTCCATGAAATTTAGGAAAATTGTAATAATGTTTCCAATTGCGTGTTTGTTTGTTGGTTTTTTTTATTCAAATATTAACACACACATTCTTCATGTCAACAATTTCTTTTAAAATATTTTTATGATAACCTATTCAAAACAAGCCTTAATTATTTGTATTTAGACAAGCATAAAGAAGAGATTTGGACGTATTTGGTATTTTTTATTTATAAATTTACTAAAATAGTTAAGAAATGAAAATAATGCCCCAGGAATTGTAATGCCGCATCATTAGCAGCAGCATTGAAAATATTTTTCAATTACTGCTAAAGTCATTTATTGCGGCATTATTGTTCACTCACTAATTTGGGTATTGTTTCATTTGTAAATACCAAATATTTTTCTAAAAACTAAATATGTCCAAAACTCCATAAAGGTGTGGGGACATATTTGTAAAGAATAAAATTCTATAATGTAATATAAAATGAATAAATATAAAATGAATAGATGTAAAAAAAAACAAGTCTTAATATTAGTGCAATCATAACATACTGTTTCTGTTCTATGCATTAATTCAGAACCATAAAATACCACATTTATTCCTCTAAAAAAACTTGGAATTAAACACCCTTTAAATTCATTTAAATCCCAAATAAATACAACTTAATTGTATTAATCCTAATTCAAATCTTACTACTTTGATGAAAAGTGCGTACCATAAAAATTTATATGTCAGCCCACGTCGTTTCACATACATTACATTCATAAACTCTAGCAAATACATTACATGGATACATGCATATAATGAAATCATAAAGTTCTTATTTCAAAAAAATAATAGAAGACTTAATTAGAAACAAAAATTAAAATATTTCAACAAAATCTATCTATGATTATTTCAAGTTTTTTCTTAAAAAAGATGAAAGAACAAGACAAAACATATGTAATGATCGATTTTAACAATTTTTATTTGCCTTTTTTTTTCTACATTTCACATATTCACTTTGATGAACCCTAAAGGCCTGCCTAATAAGATGCTAGACATAGAAAAAAAAACTTTTCTACCTACAAGATTATAATCTATAGGCTTTTAATTCCCAATAACATGATTGATCAAAGATTAACATGAGAAATAATCTCCACCAAATCCATCTCCTTCTTTACTTCACTACATCATTGAAGCCATATCATCATGATCATCGGCAGGAGGGGGGACTAGACAGCTCCCCGATTCGGAAAGGGAGTCGATGCGCAGTTCTCACGAAATATGTTTGCATCAAAGGAAGTCGAGGACCTCCTTGTAGTCGTGGCGGGGACTACGCGTCCGGCCAAGGCGAAGTCAGCTCGGGCTTGTTCATGGAAGGTATGGAGTAAGAGTGGGTTAGATGGCATGGTGGTGGCCCACTGATAGGGTTTTCGATGGTCGATCTTGCGATCACCCCCCGAATCCGGGGTCGTTGTGGCCAGTCAGCCTGTCGGAAGGTCGTGGATGTCGAGTAACGACACACACAATTTAGTCCCGCTTTTCGGGATTTCGAGGATTTACTTGAATCGGGAAGAATCTCGGCTGTACGGAAGCTACCCAAATTACAACCTGTCCATTTCATGTAGCTTTGTCCCGATATTGAACAACGACCACCGCAGAGTCCACATGCACAGTAAAAATGGCCACATAGGGCCCATTTATCCATATAAATACAATTTATATCACCAAAGTACCAAGAGAGTTATTACATCGCTCTTAATACAAAACATTATATTAAAACTAATATGTTCCTATTATAATATACAAAACATGGATCGAGCCAGCGCTCCAGGCCGGCTTTATGATGTTGGCATCTAAGGAGCACTTAGTCTGCTACACATGTCTTGTACACAGAGGGGATCCACGGCGAGGTGAACTAACGCCCATTAGAGATAAGTCCTGCAGGTATTTCTCCACTAAATGCACATGAATGATTAAGCATTAAGCACACACACCAGCTTTAGGACATGCTGATTCTAGCATAGAATCCTACTTGTCATGAATGAGCGCAACTCATCATGCCACATGTATAAAGTCCTCACCGACTCCCTCGACATGCATTTGTCATGAATGAAAACCATTTCCCGAACAAAGAGGAATTTGTGTGTTTTAGAGAACTGACCCTCTATATAAATAATGGACACACTTCGATTATCTATTTTGTGGACAACCCTCCGATGTATATCAATTGGGCATACTCCAGCGATTGACATTATATGGACAACCCTCCAATATAAATAATGGACACACTCCGATAATCTATTTTGTGGACAACCCTCCGATGTATATCAATTGGGCATACTCCAACGATTGACATTATATGGACAACCCTTCGATGTATATCAATTGGTCATACTCCGACGATTGATATTGTGTGGACAACCCTCCGATATTGTAGTGGACATACTCCGGTAAATAAAATTGTTGGTCAACCCTCCAAAACAATTCTCTCAAGAAACCACCTCATGCACTCACTCCTACTGTTCTAGGGTGCCCCAATGCATATGAAATGAGCCATTTCGTTTCATAACCCATGCAACACCATTACAAGCGTGGATCTCTATTGGACTTCGTCAAAGTACGAGTCCTGACCATTCACCCGAGGATGGTGAATGACAACGACTATGCACTCACACCCACATCGTGTGATGTCCCCGTGCACCAGTGCAATGCAATTTTTCCATTGCACTCTAAGTCATGCCCAATGTATAAAGACCTCTACATGGACCTCTATCGAGTACACTACACTTAGTGTACCATGGACACTCATATCTAATGCACACATAGTCCATACATTCTTTAAACGTTAATATACATGCGCAGTCATACTAATATTTATCACATTCATGTCAACACATCAAACAAGCATGCATCAACATCTTTCCGACTACTTGATCTCCGTAGATCGTAGAGAGAAGGAGGAGTTTCTCTCTTTCTCTCTCTAACTCATGCCTCCCTCACTCACTGCTGGTTCCAAAAAAAAATAGGAGAAAATCCCATCTTTTATCCTCTCTTCCCTTTTAAGTTTAAGTTGGACGCGGAGCCCACTTCGCGCCACGCATCCACGACCCGTCCAGGTTCATTTCTGTCCCAAAATAATTTATTTATTTTTAGTTCAATTTATTTTAAATGAACTTAACTCAATTCAATTCCTAACTCTCGAGATTTTTAAGAAAATTTCGTTTCTGGGGTTACTAAATACCTAACCCAAAAAATTCATAAGAATTCCTACTACCTAGGAATTCGTGAGCACTACGAGTTACTCGTTTCGTGAGGCCGAACTCACGAGCGTAATCTGTTTCATCATTGACTACAAGAATTTTCTAGGCTTCCCTGAGCCATTTCAGCAATTTTTTTTTTTTTTTTTTTTACTTATAGAAAATTTTAAATTTTTCAGGGTTTTACAAGTACTGCTCTTGATTCCAAGTTGAGGCTTTTGATGTAGTTCTGGAGAAGGGTGCTTTGTCTTGGATACTTAGATCGACATTTCCTCCTTCAGAGTTGTCTTCTTTTTGTAACCTTCCTGTGGTTTTTTATGAAGTTTTTGGTTCTTCTAGACCTCTTTAATTTCCACCCACTTGTTTCCCCATTTACGCATGGGCTTGATTAGAATCTTGTCTCCTCTTCCTCCATATGTCATACGCATATCCAAGCGCACTGTGATATATGATTCCACTTCTATATGTATATATAGGCGATGGTCAATGGTGGGATGGACCTAGAAAATATAGTTAGGAGTGTGATGATTAAGTATTTTACCTTCCAAATTTGAGGTCAAGGGTTCAAACCCTTATGTAGGTCTGCAACTGATGATGGTCATAGTTTTAAAAAGACCGCTTAAGATATAACCATAAGGTCCCCAGTTATAGTGTCTCACTTTTTAATACATGCATCCTATTAAAAAAAAAGTGCATCCTAGACTTTAATTTCTATTTTTTTTAAATATTTTTATTCTTAAAATGTTTAATTTTTTTTTATAGATCAATCAGATTTTGAATCATCAATTCACGGTTTTACTTCACTCAGGCATGTGTCTTATGTTGCGCCTTAAGCATTAGTAGCTATCAGAGGCTTTTACGGCTTTTAGAACTATGATGGGTGCATATGAAGAGGCCCGGCCGGTTTCTCTCTTGGTAACCCGAGGTTCCTCCGGCACTCCTACGGATTTGAGAAAACGTTTCTTTTAAACTCTTTTTAAAAGTGAATCCGTGTAGTGAAGCCATTTATACCGTTATATTTTCCATTAAAACCTTATGAAACATGGTGGAAAATTTTTTATTTTTTTTCTTTTAAACATTAAACCCTTTTTATACGATTAAACATTTTCTGAATCGGACACAATTTCCCTCTCTTTCGGACATTTCCCGATTTAAAACATCGGTAATAAAACATTTTACCTATCAGAAAATATTCATTTACTCCACATCCTTCACGGGACATCAGTCCCACCCGCAAAAATTTCAAATCAAAATTTAAAATCCTTTTTCTAAACATCATAGAAATATAAACAATATTTTTAAAAATATATACATTACAAAATAAAGGTGCACAAGTAGTTATTTAAAATAAGGTACATGCATTTTCAAAAATGTGGTGAAGTCGTGTGAGGCGAAAGTGTCACTTAACTTTGAGGATGCTTGAAGTTTGCTCGTCGTTGTACGCCTAACATTTATAAGCATTTGGAAAGAATGTGAGATAAAGGAGCTCGTGGGAGATGCAGTTCATAGGGAAATAATATTTCCAAATATAGTTCAAATACATTGTGTAAAGCGATTGTATAAACATATCATTTAATAAGCATTCTTTTACTTTCTTTTAAACGCAGATGTCATATCGATGAAACCCACCTACCGTTAACCATCGTTGGCCCATGAAAGAACCTCCGATGAAACAATCTTACAATCACCGATGGCTCAAAAGGAACCTCTGATAAATCG
The DNA here is from genome assembly GCA_016808115.1 of Tetrastigma voinierianum. Taxonomy (NCBI): domain Eukaryota; kingdom Viridiplantae; phylum Streptophyta; class Magnoliopsida; order Vitales; family Vitaceae; genus Tetrastigma; species Tetrastigma voinierianum. The sequence goes on from JAEQBH010007568.1 coordinate 207,341, forward strand.
TGCCTTTCTTTTAAATACCATTTCACTATGGAATAAATCACATCATGCGTTGGTAACCTTTTCGTACTTTTCATTTGTGAAGTGATATCATATCACTCTTCGGCTTCCCTCTTTATAAAAAATCCTATCCCTTTTCCATATACCCACGCGTAAAGCACTTTAGTCGACATTCCTTTAAAATTTTTCTTTGTAACACAGGGTAACTATGGATTAAATCATAAACATTATCATATAAACATGTATATATAGAATATACATTCATAAACTTTTCATTTCATATGGAAACCATAAACCATGTTTTATAAAACCATGGAAACCATAATCCTTTCATATTTTCTCAACATAATTTAAAGTCAAGAAAACCACATTTCCTTTTTCATTTAAACATTTATTCATAAACATTTCATTTAATATGGAACCATAAATCATGCTTTATAAAACTATAAAAACTATAATCATTTCATATTTTCTCAACATAAGTAAAGTCAAGAAAACCACATTTCCTTTTTAATTTAAACATTTATAACATAGATATGAAAACATATACATTTGTAAACATTAATATATATATATATATATATATATATATATATATATATATATATATATATTCATAAGAAGCATTTTACATTTTCCCTCACCTTAGTTATTTAAGTACTTTCTCATTTAAAACTTTCACACCTCCACCTTTGTCGAATCACTTCCCTCACACAGTCACATTATCCATAAATCCATTAACATTCATACCTTAACAATATGCAATTAAACCCTTAACTATGATATACTTTCTATTAAAGGGTGAGAAAGCGATCCTTAAGCATTTTCTTATTCACTTAATCTCGACATATCAATTCACTTGAGAATTTAAATCAGGCTCATGACAACCTTATTACAAGCCTTAAATCAAGCCATTAGCATGCTTCAAGTGAAAAACTCATAATACACACTTCACCTTAGCAAAAAATTACATTTATATCTTAATTAATTCTTCTTCTTAAAACTTTAATTCTAACACCTTCCACTAGGCATTTTAATCACTTCCAATTGATTAAAATCAGGTGAAACAAACCTTTCCATACTTTTCCTAGGGTGGCTAATCACATGTCACCCGTTCATCCTTCATTTATTCAATTTCTTCGAACTTTTTCTTTCCAACAATTTATATTTGACAATTCGTAATGTCATTGATTAACTTAAACTAAGTCAAACCAAATGTATTCCAATTAAACATCTCTTATTTAACCCTCTCCACATGCTATATCTCATTTTCTTTTCAACTTTTAATTTGTATTCCTTCAAGTATTCAAGTAAAGTCATTAAATCAATTAAAACCAATCAAACACCATCACTTCCATTAACATCCAAGGTTGACCTAAATTTACAATCCTCATAATCTCACTTTTTCTTTTCAATTTCTTAGCAAAATCAACATAGAATCATGTCAATTTAATAGTTAAAGCCTTAACATAGCTGATTGAAGGTTCCAAATGAATAATCCATAAAACCCTAATTGTTTACCTTGGGGGATTTTGGTGTCTTGATGTTAACTTGAATTCGATAAGAATCTCTTGATTCAAATCACCACATAGACAGTACCAAGAAACTCATTTACCCCACCATATAAACATTTTACATCACGCCCCATTCCCAGATCGGGCAGATTGGCGGTCACGAGACAGTCGGGCTCGAGACTATATCTTGGGACTCATTGACTGTTCTTTCTCGGGCGGAACTGTACTGTGGTTATCTGAACAATTTACGTAATAACAAAAATCATTTTCATATATAAAAGCAACTACCACCGGAGTGGTGTCCCTCAACATCTATATACATATACTGAGTCTCATTTACTTATACATGTACAAATTTTTTCTTTTCTAATACAAATCATCGAGGAGATCGCGAGGCGATGCGGTGAGCACCTATCTACGAGGCGCTGCTTTTCTGGCGATGTGGGATGTCATGTCCTCTATCCTTGTCTTCTGCTTCTGTACCTACACGGATTGAACACCCGTGCTAAGCTTTACGCTTAGTGGGAACATAAGCATGGACAACCACCAATGGTGACCATCTCAAGCTTATACATATGCATATAACTTTATATTACTTATCATCTTTACATTACTATTACATGTCACATGTTCTCTGTCTTTGACATAACTCCTATCTATACTTTTTTAGTATTCCTCTGCTTTGTCATCTTTTACTTATCTCTATCGTTCTTAGCACTTATGCATTTCTATCATGTGTTCATAGCATGTTCCTCTAAATCATTTCGTATTTCTATCATATATTCATATCATATATTTCTTATTCTAGTACTTATCATTTGATCTGTTATCTTTCTAATGGTTCATATTACATATCCTATTATGTGCATGTCATATTCTTATACATATATTACTTTCATGGTATATACTATATACCATTTGTTATGTTTTATTTGCATATACTGTTATCATGTATTGTCATCATGTACTAATTTCATATACTGTATTCATACTCTTTGTTCATGTACTATTTTCATATACTGTTTTCATGTACTGTTTCATGTACTATTTTCATATATTGTTTTCCTATTATACTTTTCATATTACTTTCTCTTTCATGTACTGTACTTGTTCATATACTTTTCGTGTCATTGACACTTTGCTTCTTGTACTTGTATACTTGTCATACTATCATCTTGCATATGATCTTTATGCTTCTCATAATCATGTCATATATTCTCCAC